>QNGE01001270.1:0-36191 GCA_008508345.1 Paragonimus westermani | reverse complement strand
TTATGTAGGGTCGCACACTTCTCAGTTCAGTTTGCTGGGCTGTAGCCACGAGCAGCTTGGTCTGAGCGAGTTGTCATGTGGGAATCAGACTGTATAGCGTATTGAACTGGTTTTCATGTATGTGACCTGTGATGAAAATGTGGGGACCATTCGGGTGTTTAATACAAAGCATGGGGATTCGCGATTGGTTACCTGTAAATCGTTTGGAAGGTTGATGAAACTGTTTGTTGCAACTGACAGTGTTCATGACCTGTAAGGAAGTGGTCGACCGCGAGCATCGGCAGACGACTGTTCTGCCACTGACGTTTTGCGACGTGTACGAAACAGTCCGCAAGAGAGTGTCCGTCGGCTCGCTCAAGAATGTAACGCTTTGAAGTTGACTTTGCACAGTATGCTCAGAAGATACGAGTATCGGCCATACGAGAGGGCGCGTCCGTCTGCAGGTGGTTTGGTTGTTGGGTGCGAACAAATGTGAATCATTTTGCACGTGGTATTTATCTGAAGAAGATATATATTCGACAGTATTTGCCGGCGAATTGACATTATGTCTAAATGGATACCTGCAGGCTGTCCATTTTTGGCACATCAACAACCCTTATCGGCCTGCTCCAATCCGACTTCAGCATGTGGTTTGTACGGAGCTTGTTGGAACAGGGATGATCGGATGTTTACAGGTAAAACTTCTATTCACATAATCATTTACAGTTTAGGTCATTCTTAGTTCCAGATGCCACAATGGAATGTTGCACCGGTGCCGGGGCAACTGCGAGTGCCAGAAGGAACTAGTGGACCGCGACCAATGCGTTGTTTCGAGGACACATTCAAAGATACTGGGACCGCTTATGCATTCTGCATATGGACCATACGCAGCGTGTAGACAACATTGAACACTACTGTGTTATAACTGGCTTTTTTATGTACGCTTGATATAAGCCGTTCATAGCATTATGCAAGACCCGTTTGTACATACCGCACATTAGTTGTTCGATCTCTGTGCCAACCGGCTGTTTTTATATATTGCGTCAAGTTAACATTTGCCCGGGAGTAGCGGTTTAATGCGTCACGCTACAAAACGTCACGCCAGAGTCCACAGTTGGCGTAGTAAACCTGGAAACAGCGCGAAGTGTCTCAGAATCTACGGGAAACTTGTTGGTTTTCGGTTAGTCGTTTAGTTTTAATTCACTCTTAAATGCAAGGTTTTATTATGCAGTGTTTGGTGAGAGAACTATAGTGATAGCATAATCGGTTAGGAAAATACCTTATTGTGACTCCTTCTGTTTGCACTCAGTAACGCATGCTAGATCCCATTCCAGTGTTGTCACCCCGCACCGGAACGTGCGTGTGACCGGTCAGGTGTTGTCGATTGCGGACCGTGGTGGTCGAGAAACTGGGACAGTGGGACAGGGCAGCTCGACTGGAAATGCGCAGCCAGCTAATCTGGCTGTCGTTTCAGCTGTGTTGTGCCCGTTCGCTCACCCGACTCGGTTAGCGGACGTGCGTTGTTGGTCTGAGCTGTGTTGAGACTAGAAAAAAATAACCATTCGGGCGTGTTGCTCACGCGCCAAACAATGAATGTTAATTATGGTGAGCCTTTTGGTTTTGACTCCGAATTCTGATTCCGTACGCATGATTATGAGACGTTCCGCACACACAAGTGTCAGCCGGGTATACATGTAGTGAGGATAGACGGTCGCACCATACTACTCACACCACTATTCAGTAGCAGCATGGATCGAGATGATCGCGGATCGAGATAATCGCGTGATAAATACGACAGAGATACGGGATGGATCGTTGAAGCGCAGAATGACATATAATGGCTTTCGCTACACGACGGAACTGATACATGGTGTCTAGAGCGACTGGAGTATCCTCAGAATAGTATGGTGTGCAAATGAGTGTTTCCGTTTCTNTCCTCCTCCTCCTCCTCCTCCTCCTCCTCCTCCTCCTCCTCCTCCTCCTCCAACGTTTCACCTGGGCGTTATTTTGTTTTGTGTGTGAGCTTCCCCTTTTGTGTCTGTTTCCAATCCTTTCTAAGATCATGCTTATTCTTCCCACGTGTACCCTAATTCTCAACTGTCTCCTTCTTTCGTTATAAGTAATTAGTGTTAGGCTGCAGTTATTTGGGTATAAATCACACATTCTCTGCTGGACACCTTCATATTCAGTCACTCGTTTCGATTATTTTTGCGCTGTGTGAGTGCAGCTCAATGTGGTTAACAAACATTAGCATGCAGTTTTGAACACAGAGGAATCAGGTAGACGGTAGACGACCGTCAATATGACATTCCATTTGAACACCGTCCTCTGAGTCCTGAGAGGTAACCGCTTTTCTTGCGGTCAACTGTGTACTCACCAGGTTTGAAGCTGTATTACAAACCTGTTTTATGCCAATGAGAATACTAGAATCGTTGAGGACCGATTCGAACAATTGCACCCATGATTTTCTAGCTGGACTTGTTCAGTGTTTTTCACAGCTCACGGAATCAAACGTTTCATCAAAATACAGAGCGGTCGGGCAACTGTTGATTGGGTTTGTCTTACTTTCGCTGGAGCTAGTTAACGGCAACTATTACTATTGAGACCATACCCGTTTGATTTTTCAGGTACATTATTTTCTCAAACCTTCCCACTGAACCGATTGAGCAGAACTCTTGTCAACACAGCTGACCAGACTGACGCTCAGATAAATATATATTTTTGTCTTTTGTCCTCACCTTTAGACAAATGCACAATAATGGGATTCTTTCATTCTCGAATGACTATTTTCTGTTTTCTGGTCAACGAGAAACCAACAACAATCGGACTCTGTCTAGTTATGTGCAGCCATGCCGTAGAGTTTCTCCTGGTAATCCATATTGATCATTTTTTTCTGTTTCGTATTGTACCAATAACTCCATGTTTCATTGTAAAGTACAAGGCGAAATCAGTGGGCTTTTTGATCATGTGTTTTAACGAGTTATCCAACGTTCTTCAACTAGTAGTAGCCGACTCATTCAACGAAACGCAGGAAGCTGACTGCACTCTTCGTTTAGGTACGCGGATCGTCGAGTATTCGTCCACTCCTGTTTTTGCATTGAACAGACAAATCTACAGTTGCCTCAAGCACGTACTATTGTAGTGAGGATAGACGGTCGCACCATACTACTTACACCACTGTTCAGTAGCAGCATGGATCGAAATGATCGCGCGACAAATACGGGAGAAATACGGAAAGGATCATTAGAGGGCAGTATCACGTGGAATGGCTTTCGCCACATGACGCAACTGTGGTGTGCAAATGAGTGTTTCTGTTCGTAGTCCCGTTGAGACGTATTAGTCGTGTATTTTTCTCCCCAAATAAACAACTTCTGTGCCATCCGCCTTCTCAGTTCACAACACTATCATCTCACGTAATCACAGCACCGTGTTGTTGTCAGTCTGCCCAGCCCCGCATCATTCGCCGATGCACAGACATGGTCGAACTAAAGTGGCTACAATGATCGTATAGGTAGATGACTGTCTATTACCCTCTAGCAAGTTGGAGATCAGAATGAGGCTGTAAGTTGCAGAGGATGAGATACTGTACTTTTTCTTTGCCGTTGAACACTGAAAATAAACTTCATCTGTTTCACTTGCAACAGAGAGAATTGGACCTGGAATCTAGTTGAGTCCAGTTGAGACCACGGAGCATCATCAATATGTCAAACAATACCGTTATGCATGACGTCCGAATGAAAGCACTTGCTTGCAACCACGTAATTGTCAGTCGTTGATAAAAGAATTGAGCGAATAATACAACAGTGTTCATTGTGTTAATACCAGACATTTTACATTCACTATTGAAGACACTTATTCCGAATGGATAGAAACTCATCTAGTAACGACAACGTCAAGCGAGTTTACCATTAACCTTCCGTGGACTAAATTTCCTACTCTCAAAACTCTTGCCTCAGAAAACGGTCCCTCCTCCATGTGACAGGGATGTCAAAGTAGACTCGGTCATTTTTTCTCCACGCAGTAGCTTTCCATATTGAACTGATTAACTGCAGATGCAATCACTGTAATCGTTAAAGTAGGAGAGAATCAAAAACTGGGGTCGTGATAAATTTATTCAAACATTCCCTTAAGTATACTTTGATGGGTCCACTCCATATGACCTAGTAACCTAACGGGAGCTAAGTACGTGTTTAGCTCAACTCTGTCTGGAGCTGAGCAAACTAATTGTTAGCGTTAATCTTCTGTTGAACCTCATTCTGACTCACAACTCTGAAGCCGCGAATGAAATATTCGTCAACGTTATGACGTATCTGCATCCAAGCGACAGCCTTATAGTAGAAGCTGCTCTGGGGGGTGAAGGAGAACTATGTTGTCGTTTAGACTGTCTTATAAATATGACAGAGAAAAGTTTGTCGTCAATGTTGTGCATTAGCTGATTGCTTTTTCGAGTCCGTTCGCTTATGGAAGTCAAACCAACTCTAATGAACCCTGGCGTAGCTTCATACTGGCGAGAGAAGGATCGATATTATGCCGGATATGTCTAACTTGATGGTGTACGGCTGGTGTGTCCGATTGGTTTGTGTGGCCAGCCGACATGTTGGTGCTTGCACATGATGTGTCTGTGCGCATTCACACAAGTGGGGTTTATGTTCACTCTTCCACATACTGATTGAATGGTCGATGAACTTTCAGTTGAAGTCCAACACGGACTGAGGTTGGCTATCTGTATCGAACACAGGTGCTGTACCAATTCCCCCTTATCAGTTGACGAGATAGTGGCCTGTACATAGGTTAAACTCTCTTCACAGTGATATAAGGAAACTCGTGTCATCGTTAAAACCGACCATCGTTGAATCTTCACACGCGAATTCCTTACACCCAATTTATCTAGAGAGAATTGTGGCTTCTCTAGTAACTTAATCAATCAGATGACTGAAAATGACCAAAATATGGTAACACCAGAGAAGAGCCGTGACGGTAACGGATAACTGCAAAGGTGTGCGTACAAATACAACGGAAGGCGGGTCAACAAAATGAAACGACTCGCTGACAAAATGAGACGACAGAGGCGGTAGGCGGAAACTCCCGTTTATTCGATGATGCTTTCAAACAAGTGCACAGATAAATTCAACGAAACGGCATATGCAAAACGTTTAAAGATGAATTACAAAATATAACTATGGATTGCGGACACTACACTCCTCAGTCCAGTGGTCTCTGTTCCTATGGGGAATAAAGCCGAGAACATCGTCGCATCACTAAACCTAAATGTGCTTGATCATGCTATGCGTCTATCCACTACAATCCGCCAGGAGTGCAACAGAATCTGTCCACTATTCTCCTCAGGACTTTGAGTGAAATGGGAAATCCACAGTGGCGTTAGTGGGTCGCTGATGCAGTGAGATGGTTTCCAAGCCAGTCCATTCCGGGTGACTACAGAAGACTAAAAGATAGTCAGCAGGAATTAGGCAATCGATCGATACGTGAAGTAGACAGCAAATTCAAACACTTGCTTCACTCGCTTTGTGTACACGAGCGAAGGTGTCGTGAGCTGCGAACAGGATAGCTAGTGCCAACCCCTTATACCTTCTTTCGTCAGCCGTCGTTCAGTTTCTTGAGTTCCGGAATGGAAGCCAACGCAGAATTTGGTAGAGGGTTATAAGCACATTGTATACGAAAGCCATGCTACTAAACTACCGCAGTATAAATCAACTATCCTGCAGGGTAAAATAACTTGAGGTGTGTCCCATGAATGCACTTAGGAGGTGCATTTCTCCCAAATGTCTGTATGATTTCCCATCGTTTACGAACTGGAACGGACGGTTTTTATAGATCGTGTTATGGTACGACTAACAACAGATTACTTCCTGCACGTTCATTGTTTAAAACACATTTAATCAACCAAGATCTGCACTACTCTTGTGAGCTAAGAACGCGGATGGCTCAAAAGTCGGTTATCCAGAAAACCAATACATGGGTCATTGCGCCTCAACATGATTACAAACAAAAACACGACACTGGTCTCAGAACGTTACGCTTGCCATGACCACTAATGTTCAGTTCTTTTATGTACCAACAAGCATTTCATGCCATGCTGTGCTCCAGTGCCTCTTGTATTTTTCTCATGGCTACTTCAATGTCAAAATCCATGCTCCTGCCTCGCTACTGGCTAGTAGTAGTGGGAGTAGTATAGTGCGATCGCTCATCCTCAATACACTAGTATCATACACCACTGTAAGTGTGCGTGTGACGATAACGCATCAGATCAAGGAACCGTCCACGCTTTCGGTGCAGCTTGGTTCCACACTTTTGGACAAAGCTATGGCAACATTTAGTCCACATAGATCCGATAAGTCTGTTTTATGATAATCACGTTGTCTAGATTCAGATTAGATGTTATCTTACGTACGTGTACTCTCACAGAAAGTATACAAATCCTCTTGTTGGTAGAAGTGTCTCCGTAAACATTTCTCAAGTGGTCTTTAATGAAAATCGGTCGTTCATTCAGCTATCACTTCTCATTTACACCCATATGTGGCCTACATTTGCTCATCTGACTTGGAAACTATCAACAATGAAATGAACATTCTCATTTGCTGTTAGTACAACAGTTCACGATGTACTCGCGGAAACACAAACCCACCTCTCCAAGTTCACCGGGCAGTAGCTTGTGTACGAAATGAGTTACCATCCCTTTGTATTTTCAGAATGCTCATAACATCCCAGTTCCAGAAATAGTTTTGTCACTCAGATTCCCAGTCTCCTCATTTCGATCGATTGTCGGTTGTTTTGATGTTTTTCGGTCGGCAAACCGAACTCAGTAAAAATTTAAGTCGAATGAAAGGCACAGTTCACAAAGAGGACTAGTGGCAAATAATATACCCATGAATGACCTGTACTCACCAAAGCTTTCTTGAACGATGGTCGCCGATATGAGTGTAGCAGTAATAAGTTGTTTGTTTACTTCGAGCAGGTGGCTACTCATTTTGTGCACATTTTTGAAAATGTTGTCAACTTGAGCACGATCATTACGATTTGCACAAAGCGTATTTGTGCGGAAAATTCTGTAGTCTGAACGTTACAAATCTACTCATTCATTTTTGTCCACCGATTGATCTGATTTCGTGTTTCATCACCGAAACCGTACTGACTCGTGAATTCACAACGTGTTTTGGTTACCATGATAGTAAAATATTCGAAGTGTGAGAATACTTATTTTAACCATCCAAAACATTCACTCCGAGTTTAACTTGACTCCAGAATTACATTGATATACGCGTCTATAAGTTTGAACTCCCATAAGATAGAACTTCTCAACATTTCGAAGCAATCGGGCTAAATTAGTTACCGCAAACAATATCTACACGAATTCACACGTATCGTTCTTTTCAAAAAGGTGTCAGTGACAAGCACAAAAACTCTCTACAACTCGCCATTATACAGGGAATGTTATGTTACCAGAAAAACATAATTAAGTGCATGCGTTTAATGCTTTGGGGGGTTACCAGATTAAGCAGTAGTCAACGTGATCGTTACTCAGGTTCCGACCATCCGTTCTTGATATCCCATGATCAAACAGAGTGATAGCTTAGCGTCTGTTATGCGTGAGCCAGGTGATAAATCGTCATTAATATGGTGGGCGAACTGCTTCACATTCAATACCATCGGCTTAGATCCATCCGACCGAACTGATCGATTGACATCTGTTAACACTTACTGAATCATGCAAAACAGTCTCCGGGATACGTTTCATTTCATTGACGCAATTCAAGACCTGAACCTAAACAACCAAAGAATGTTCTCGCTCGATTTTGCCTCGCTATTTACGAACGTGCCTTTACAAGAAACAATTGACTACTTGTGTGAGTACATCGAGCGTAACAACAAACACGTGGGCATCCCAAAAGATGAACTAAGAGAACTGCTGGTGCTTTGTACAAGTAACGTTCCGTTTTTGTTCAACAATGCCATCTACTGTCAGAGAGGTGGAGTGGCAATGAGCTTGCATCTAGGTCCCATGGAGACTAACCAATTGGGTGCGGTCAACGAACAATTTGCATTTTACAAACGCTATGTTGATAGTGTTTTTTGCGTGATCATCGAGAATACAAACATGAACAGAGTTGTGGCAGCTTTTAACTCCGCTCATAGCAGTGTTAAATTCACCAAGGAGTAATAGAACAATGGTGAAATAATTTTGTTGGATGTTGGTATGGTAAAAAGGGAAGGTGGTTCAATCCGACGAATTGTGTACAGAAAACAGACTTAGAGTGGCCAGTACATTCACTTCGACAGTTTTGTTCCGCTAAATCAAAAGCGAAACCTCATAAAATGCCTGACAGGTAGGGCGTTAAAGATCTGCACCTCTGACACTTTGCAAGCTGAGCTAGACTTTCTACAAGAAGTGTTCATGCAGAATAGCTACCCAATGCGTTTCATTCAGAAGGCGATGCAGGCAGTAGAGTTGAAACCTAAGGCACCCTCTGTGAATAAGAAACTTGCGTTTATTAGTCTTCCTTTCAGGCGAGATCCTATGGCCGAAATTATCTCCAGAAAGCTAACAACCTACCTTGCCGCTCAATTGTGTATCAGTTTCCGTTCAACACCCGTTATCATGTCACAACTCGAAGACAAACTTCCATGTTTTACAACCAATTATTGTGTGTACTCATTTGTTTGCTCGTGTCGAGCATCATATATTGGTCGTACTACAAGACGATTGTCGGACAGTG
The DNA here is from genome assembly GCA_008508345.1 of Paragonimus westermani. Lineage (NCBI taxonomy): Eukaryota > Metazoa > Platyhelminthes > Trematoda > Plagiorchiida > Troglotrematidae > Paragonimus > Paragonimus westermani. The sequence continues at coordinate 27,480 of QNGE01001270.1, read as the reverse complement.
TGCGTGAACACCATCCTGCGTGGTTGAACAGTGGTGTGATTAAAACGGTTTGAAGCGCGACTGTTGCTCAATTGACCGACTCCAATTATTCTGTCAGTATGAAAGGTGCTTTTCGGATTGTTTACCGAGTGCCAAGGAATCGAGCAAAAATGGTGAGATTCCGAATGTTGACCGTCGCCGAAGCTATCAGCATCCGATTGCGCAACCTTGGCCCACAACCAATCAAGCTCACGATTTGGAACAGTGATTGCGTAACTGATAACAAACGCGTTGTCCTTAACCTATATTGGCCGCTTTTGACTCACACTAGTGACTGTTTTCATATGTATTGTGTTGTAATTAGCCTGATGATCAAACACAGAAAACAAGTCTTGTTCGCTACTCTGTCGTTCTCATGACTTCAATGGGTATTTTCGAACGAATCATGCATATGACTGGTTGCTTTGTCATACGCTGTTGTGTAACTACCAATCGTTTATCGCGGCCGGACGACCACTGCTTGCGCGTTGGTACTTCGACATGCTTGTTCACTTTTCCGCTTGCGACCATCGGTACGCTACTTGTTTCCGCAGCGTCGTTTTACCGCACCAGTAGACAGAAATTGTCCACGTGGAAATCACGAACGACTGATGCACTCATGCACAACATGAGGTTGTGCCAGCTGACATGATCCATTTTGCTCTCTCTGTTAAGCCAGAAAATTAATCTTTTGAAAAATTGCTTCACTGTTCTAGTTTGTCTTCCTACAGTGAGATATTATGGGAAAAAAATTCACTTACGTGTAGCCCAAGTTCTATAGTTGCTAACCAGTTAAGTGGTGCGCTGACAATTGTTTCGTTAAGTTTCTGTACCACAGAAACGTGGTGGTCAATCCTGTTCGAAAGGACAATTCACATTGTCAACTAAATTGTCTATCTAGATTTAACTTTAAGGTCGTTCAGAATGCTTTGGAACCAGTGGTTAAAACACGAGGAATTAAGTAGACGTTTTCATTTCTGAAGCTGTAACAGTTTTCAGTAATCTAGATAACCGCTTAAGATATTACGTTATCTTTCGCAGAGCTGATACATACGACAACCTTGAGAACTATATCATGCTAAAGTCGATCAGAATAAAGGAATATAGCCATTTTCTGCTGTGTAACCATTACTATTCACGTTCAACCTTATGTATCCATAAGTAATAACGGGTAGAAATGATGTTGGTAAGCGACACTCATTGGATGCTAAACATCTGAACAGTTAGTTTGTTCAGCTTTGAGGAAATAGGAGCTTGAATGAATGGGTTGTGCACCCTAACAGTTAACTGTAGTTGTATACTCTGTAGAATCTTATTTGTTCGTGCAGTTGATTCAACTAGGGTGCGTCACACGCTAGCCAGTATAGATCGGATTATTTTCACAGTTTTGAGGTGTGGTGCCTGTCGGAACGTGTGTGTTATGAGCAACTGTGACAACCAATAGGGCTCACCTGCTGGAAGTTAGCCAATGTCTGATTAAAGAAGTGGGGCAGTAGAAACTGTAATGTGACTTTATTGTGGGTGACGCCTACTTTCAACAGCAACTCACCTGTTCATTTGCAAGAAGTTGACAGCCTTACGTTACTTGTCCTAGCGCAGATATTGTTATCCCCGTAGTTTGTATGGTCACTAGTCTTCAGCGCAAATCAATACGTATTGCTGTCACGGACGTTGGTGACAATATCGGCGGATGGGGCCACCTTCTGTGAGTGACACATTGGACGTGTAAGAGTGTAAGCTGCATATCAGACGATAGAGTACTGACATAATAATTTCCACCTCATTTTTAATGCTTTACAAAAGTAATTTGTCAATATATCTTGGATTAGGGTACTGCTCAAAAGCGCATGTGGCTGGGTGTTTAGTTGTAGTGATTTGGTTCGGCCTAATGTGAGACCATTGGTGTAATTGCCACTGCAGTCGTCTCACATGAACCAGGGTTCAGCCTCCGATTACGGTGTACCCAACCGATGAAATTTGACCGCAGTGAAAATCGAGTTTATAGTGCTTTTCAAAAGAAACTGGCTAAGCGGTTTAGTTGATTGTGAAAACGAAGATTACAAGTTTGGTGAGACCATATTTTTTGGATTGACTAAAAGACGAGTTTGCTTCTTCAGTTTCAAGCAGATTATCACCTATAAACAATTCGAAAGATATGTGGTTGTTTTTAACGGGAAAACTAATCTTTTTTTGCGGCGGCTATCCATTTATATAGTGTATTGAGAGCCAATATTTTGCGAGATGGCCCTATTTCTCGCATAGTCTCTTTAGTTGCATGACATGTGACACATTCATTACAAACTACATAAAACTACGTAAAATAGTTCGAAACAGAACACAACCAAATAACCCTTGAATGCCAGTAATCGGAACCTTAAGATGACCAGCTTGTTGTACACCGTATTCTGGAGCATGAACAAAGTAATCACACATTTAATAAATTTACGCGATCAACAGTTTTCACCACTTCAAATTAACTTGATCAAAGTTTTCCATTGTTTACCAGATGCTGGTAAAGAAGTTTTGCTCGCGTTCATCTTACTGTTCGCTGGCTACTTTGGGCTATGTTCGTCTTATCAGTTCTGTCTATGTAGGTTTGCCCACAACTGCAGATAAAGCCGTGAATTACGTGGGAGTCAGAAAATGCAACAAGGCAACTGTTGGTTGATTATAGCGATAGTTTTCTTTTCTCATTCAGTCTAATCAAGTATGCTGTGTGGTGAATTCTCCTGTTTACTACTATGAGCCACGGGGTTGCAAAGTAGACCAGGTTGTCTGGTTTGTAAGTCAGGCCAAGAAATGCGGCTGTATTTTGCTTGGTTATTACCTGTTATCTGTCGGTTTCGCATCTTTCACATACCGTTCGTTGCATGTTTCGGAATAACTGTTTAGTCACAAAGTTTTGGAGAGAGTTCCTTTTTCTCAAACAGTACTGTACTGTACTCCGAAGTGGTCAGCTGACAGCATGTCTCAGTCAACCATGTGAATCGATTAGCATTCTGATTCTTCCTCGAGTATCGAATGTGTGTTGGATACTGAGTATTGTGTGGATTCAAAAATCTTACTCGTAGTCATCAAGTCTAATAAAATCCTAGACTGTTCATAGCCACAGAAAGTTTGTCAACTTGTGATAATGAGTCAAAACCTTGTTTACACAACCTGCTCAAAGTGGAGCCAAAGTAATCGTGATTCTAACGGACCATCACAAAATGTACTGTTGTGCCTTGTTCGCTGATTTTACATGAAGTTTTTTAATGTCTATACCATACATTATGCGGCTGATGAGATCGTGAAAAACTGGTACACCTGGCAAGTATTTGCCATTGTTGCAATGTTCGTACGGATTGATTGATTTTATAGGTTAGAATCACAATGCTGTGTTGTAACTCAACGTAACACTTATAAATCTTCTCTCCATCAATTATAAGCGATAAAGTTGGCCTTAAATGATACCTCGATGTCCTGAACAATGGTTACAGGGTACATCTTTTGAACAAGTACCGAGTCCAACTGATCGACCATTGGCAAGCGATCCTACGTACCTACAATAGTGAATATCGGTTTAACAGTGCGAAACTCTTAAGGTCCAGATTCACGTGTACATTTTCACGCTATTTACAGATTCACGATTAAACTGGATACGTTATAATTCGTGTCTGCCAGTTGCCCTTTACAAATAGTCTACTGAATGTTTCATATCTATTTAATTATCGAACCTTTCGACTGCTTCATTGTCTGTCTGTGCATGGAATGTCATATTCCCGAAAAATGAGTGACCGAAAAGGTGAAACATTGCTTCTCGTGATGAACTCCAGCAAGGTAAACCATACCGGCGAAGCAATATTTACGACGGTTACTAATTTCATGACATCTCACTACGCTTCTATTCTGTCGATATATATAGAAAATTTTCTCACAGTCGTTCGGAAAGTAAGCAATTACACAACGAAAACGATTACCATGGTCGAATTTATGCTTATCATGACAAAAAAGTCTGTCACGAGCCTCTTTTGAACAAACAAAGATGGTTTGCACTTGTGGATCGAAGCTGCCTCAACCAAATTCAGCATGCACACATACTTCCGCCGGTGGGTCACACGAAGTGAATTCAACTGGAAAATATGACCATTATCTTGCTCAGACTTCGTGATCGATTTGTTGGGGGTACATTGTTTGATGTTCCGTAAACATTTCGGTCGGTGTCCGTCTGCTCCGACTGGTTGAGGCACAGACACTGATAGTGATAGATTAGTTTAGATTTGGCGAAGGAAGGCATATGATCACTGAAAAGGTAGCCTTTTAGTTGAGCAGATAACGGCTAAGAGGCATGGAAATTTATGACCTCCATAGATATTGTTTGTTTCGGTTGAAAACAAAGAGGTGTCAGCCTGTTAACACAGCAGATCTGATAACTTTTAAGCAAGTTTCTATTACATTGACTTATTGCACTAGTCTTTACCTCTCAGAGACTGCTAGTCAAGCGAGTAGCTCCAGTTACATCGTTTCGCTGGCACTTACGATGAAATCGTCCACTCGTTGATCCTCTGTGTTCTACATACCGTTTGTGTCTCAGTGCTAGAAGTAATCACTGTTCTGTTGCATACACATAGATGATTTTTTCAAATTCCAAATGATTGGGAAAATTGGAGCAGAAAAACAATATATAATTTGGATAGATGGAGCATGTGTACAAAAACATCTGTGACCTTCTCAATCAGCAGTTCAATTAGTAATATGAAGAATGAAGAACAGATATTGTTTTCCGAGTTACTAAACCTACCGGATATAACGATTAGCCCAACGAAGAACCAGTCTTTGAACTGCACGAACACTTAACATTGTGGCAATAACAACTACATTGTTCACAGCGCTTATTTGAGGATCAGTAACCAAGTTACTTTTCACGGAAAAGTCTCATATGAGTATCCCATGGACAACTCCTTCCTAAGTTTATGATTTGTTGAGCAGTGAGGCCAATTAACAATGTTCCTTCAAAAGTCCCGTTCACAGAATCCCTCAGACAGTAGCTAACGATTTTTGGCAACAATTTCAACAATTTCTGTCTTACCATTATTTCACAAGATGAAGTGAACCAAGTTTTGAAGGTGGTCATGAAATACTGCTTTGCCACAAAAGACTGACGTGAAAATCTTACACCAGCTTCTGTTACTTTTACGTTGATAAATTTGGTGAGAGACGTTTTGTAGAGAAAAAATGGGATTCCCCGACAAAATGCCGATTGACGCGTAAGCAAATCATATTTGAAAAGTAAAGACAAGTTGGGTCGGTTGCTACCGTGCTAGCGTGGTGAAGGTGAACCATCAACATACATGGTTATACTATCTCCACCAGCCTTAGCTCGGTCAATGAAATCACCGTTCCAGCATGGACCAGACAGCGCCTCGAGCTACCATTGGATTTCCTTTCCAGAACAAAAAACAATCAGCGAAACGTTTACATCAGTATAAGTTTTTCTTTCCGAATGAGAAGATCTTCGTCAGTGTCCAAGTCTTCCAGGTATGTAGCACACGTCCCTGTGATTCACCTCCTCCTTCTTCCTCACCTTTACAGTCGCCAGCTTGCAAGTCAACTTCTCCACTGCGTTTCGAATGTCGTCCAGTTTGCTTGGATAGGTTGTCTCCAACTCGTTGACTGTTAAGGAGTTTTCTGTCAGCACTTGTCCAGCTGCACAAGCCAATTCTTCCCACGTCATCGGACGTGGGATGAGAGCAATTTTGAACTAATGTCTGACTGCCGGTGGCATCTCATTCAAAAAGTGGCAAACCAACATGCTTTGCTCTGAATCCTGGTCCACCTGCTTTAGGGGCCTTGACAACACTGTTCGCAGCGACACAGCGTAAAAGAGGGCGTCGCCTCCTGAGCCAAGCCAGGTTTTCTCGAACCACCGCATTACCTCCGGGCAGTCGGTGGGGCTGCTGAACCCGGTGACCAGCGTTTCCTTCGCGGCGGCCCATTCTAGCTTCGCAGGGTCCATTCAAACCGCCTCCAGCAACGCCTTCCCAATGCCTTGAGGAGCATGTACTAGGCAACGAGCTGTGCCTAGTTGGTCTTGACTCCAACCACCTCATGCACCCCCGAGATTCTCCAGGAAGCTCCAAAAATCCCCGTTTTTGGAACGGCTGCCCCCACAGAATTTTCATACTCAATATGCTGCTCACGGCACCAGCTACAGTGTACCAAGAACGTGGATAGCACAAAGGTTGTTTATTCAGAAAATCAGCACATTGGGTATAGGCTTCAACATCATCTCAGACACAAACACTGAATTGCACATAACACTTATCCCCGAATGCAACGGTTGCCAGTGCTAAGGTCATGTATGGAAAACACCATTTCACACCAAAGTGCACTCTAACGCTACTTGTATTTTCCGCCAGTTGTTTAAATTAAAAATAATGTTCTTCCACCTGACTACTGACGAGTAGTATAGTGTGACAGATCATGTCCATCACACCATTGACAAAACACTTACGCCTTGGATCCTCAGGTAGGTGTGCAAACGAACAAAGTATGTTGTGTGGGCTTCAAAGGTCAACGGTAATCATTGTTTGGTTCGAAACTAGTACGAAACACATAATGATTGAGTTGGTCATCATGGAAATTTTCTATCCAAGTACAGAAATCCATGGTAGAGGGTGTCAGGCCAAGAAACTTTAGACGAACCAGTACAGTTGGCGATGGAACCTCGGAAAACTGAGTGACAACTCAAAACTTGTCAACTTTGAGTAGTAAGGATTTCGAAGTGATGCCTGAGGTGGGCTGACTAAAATGTACACAAATTATGAGACCTGCTGGAATCTAATAAGATTTTAGTAAGATCCGTGTTGTGCTGATAAAGAAACAGCTAGATTGGGATGTTCTGTTACAGGCATAATTTTAAAGGTGCCAAATATCCAGCTTGTCGAATACACAAGATTGAAGCGTATTTCCATATGGATTCTACTTGGTGAACATGGTGCAAACCCGCTAGAAACTAGCATTTTAATGAGAAAACATGTGAATGAAGTGGTGTTTAGGTTAACACAACTAGCCGGGGGAGATAATGAGATGATGGACAGAGAGTACGCGAGCACTCATGGTGAAACCTTTTTTCGCACAAATGTTAGCTAGTCGACTAGTCTTTCCTGACCTACAGGTCGTGCATCGAAGATGTGCTGGCCACTAATGAAGAGCAGGTTTTGTGATTGAAGAAAATTTGTCACTGTCCGCACAATACACCACCTCGTTCGACTGGCATGTCGCTGATACTGCATTCTCTATCCCGTTCATATGGGATTCATTTTGTTGTTCATGAAGAATACACTCCGCTTCTGTGTATTGCGTTTCCCTGTACTTGGGTGACAGAGTAGTTCTTGGAAGCATTCTTATCTGTCCTATAACCGTCAGGATTGCCTCCAATTTGTCGGGCAGGAGGTGGATATCACATTGAGTAGATGGACTAAGATTAAAGAGTGCATACAAGTCAGTGGAGTCGAGGCCAAGGGACCCTTGCAGTCTGTCGTTAAACAGCATAACAATACTAACGTCCACTGGTGTACAGTCGATATGAGAAAATCCGGGTTGCGGGAATAATAGTCACATTGGCTGCATCCTGTAGATAGGTTCCCATGTCGCTAACCACATAATTTCGACGATTCTAGTGGTTTCATTGGTAGTCTCGCATAACTACTGAATCAGAACGCACCGTACAGTTCTGTTTGACTTAATAAACAAGAAATATAATACTTTTGAATAAAACTCTGCTACACCCACCTGTCATTTCTTTCTTTAACGGTCGGTGGTTGACAGTCAATTCAAACATTCCATTATTGGATTAAATTCCAGTTCCAGCGCTTCGTACCATCAACTAGACCTGTGACACTCTGAACACTCCATAGTATTATTGAAAGTTTCATAAATATGGTTTATTCTTGATTAGGACACTCCTTGATTTCCTTCCTTATTTTGTGACGAGGTTCGTTACAGTCCTTTAATTTTTTTCCCATTACACAATGAACGCCAAGGTCTCTTCAGGAAGGGATTCACACGAAATGCATCTCAGAATTGTGGCCCGCGACTGCATCTGAGATGGGGGGAGGCGTACGGTGGGTTTGCCTGGCTAGAGTTCTACTTCCTAAAGAAGTTCGACGAAGTCGGGAAATAAGAGTATCCTTAGGGGAGTAGCATTTATTGGGAAGACTCTCTGGGAGATGATGGTTGTACTTGTGTCGCTTCGATGAACAGACTGATTGGGCGTCTTTTTGTTTTTGTATGCGCAATATTTCAATTGAGTACATGCGTCAATCCAGTTTTTTCCTAGCGAAATTTCGCATTGGATTAGTGTAGGTAGGGTACAAATCCGCGTTTGGTCACAACCATTGCAATCAAGCAGAATTATCGTTCTACCCAAATGGGAAAGAAGAATATTCTCAGCTTTCTTCTGGTTTCTCAAGATGAACAGAGAACTTTGGGATCTAATTGCAAATGTGGCTGTACACCTTTCAGCTACGCTTATTTGGTCACACTTGTCTCAAGAGCGCATGTGACAAAGTTCCACTCCCGTTGCAGACACGAAGACATGTTACTGACGATCCGTTACAGATTATTGAATCTCCATCTTGCTGCTTGCCATATGGTTAAAAAGATTGCTATCAAATATGGGTGATATTTAATTTATAATCTATGATTACTAGATGGGGATTCCATGAAAAGTTTATGGCACACAGTCAATACCATACTTGTGGGGATGGAACAGACGGTGTGATATTGAGTAAGCCATTCTGGCCGGATCATTAACGTGTTGTCACTTCACGTCATTCTTTCTACCTTCTTTGTGACCAATATAGTCCAGAAAGATCTCTCATGAACACTGAACCTGTAACTGATTTAGTTTCTGTGGTGGCATTGGAAAGCTATGTTGGACTATGTTGGGCTATGTCGCACTAGACTAGAATAAACTCTCCGTTGACCGAGATGACCTGGTTAGGTTAATCAGCTTCATGAAGTTTGCTCACAAGAAACCGATAAACTATAAGTCAACAGCCATATTTGTCAGTTATCGCTAAATTTTTAAAAAGAATAACTAGCAACCGGTTGCTGGCCTACTGTACACGTTGCATCTTACTGTCTGATAACTAACGCGGATTTTGAAACGGTTTCTCATGCCAAATTTACCTGCCTAAAATCAAAGTTCAGTACAATAAGGCGAATAATGAATATTACTGTTTTCAGATTTCTCAGAATTGTTCGACAGAGTTAACTACCCAATAAGAATCAAGAAACTTCACGAACGATCACATTATACTACTTGCCAGTAGTCAAGCGGAGGCACGCAATAGGTTATTGAAGTAACCGATGGAAGATACCAGAAAAAACCTTAGAGTGAACTCTGACAGAAAATGGTGTTCCCCACAGATGAACCTGGCACTGGAAACCGTGACATCCCGGGATCACTGCTATGGGCAAATGACTGTTTGTGTTTGAGACGATGTTGAAGCATGTACTGCGTGTGCTGTTTTCCAAATAAACAATCTTTGTGTCAATCTCGCTTTGAGCTGATATCACTAGTATGGTGTATGTAAATTTTCTATGATTCCTCAATAACCTCAGAGATTACTTTTTTGAGTTAGTAGCTACCTCTCTGACAGACTATATTATTTACGCCATTGACCTTGAGATACCAACGCTTATAGTAGATGACAATACTGAACTGGAATGGCTTCCAAGTGATCGGAACAGTTTGCATCGCTGGGCCACAAGACATTAGCTTTCATTTATCTTTCCTAGATTTAAGGTGGTACACAGATGCCAGTTCTCGTACTCAGAGTACTTTCCATCGACAAAAAGTTAGTTACTGTCTTCCTCCAATAAGATCTAGAGACAACTGTCTCAGAGAAGATCAATTCATCTTCTAATCACATCTTGGTAAAAGAAAGATCCCACGCAACAGTTCTGATGCACACTTGGCAGTTTGGGGCTTCTTGTTTGGGAAGCTTTCCCTCAGTATTCAGTTCAGTGAGGTAAATTTCAAAGCTGAGCGGTCACACCTTTTGAAACGAGGGATGAAGAACGGAGCCTCATACACTTTCTCGTTCAAAAAGTCCGCTTAAGTTAATTCAAACCTGCAGTTCCAGTCTACGTGCAAACACCGACCTATACATTAACCGTTATATGATCTGATGCCTGTTCACGCTGTTAGTCAAAATCACTATCTTCAAGGTTGCCGCCAAAGCTGCGACACCAGACAGGTGGCCGGAAATGTAGACAAGATCTTTTGATTGTTTGGGTATATCCAATGTGGATTACCTTGTCCGAATCTGCCATGATGACGTCATCAGTGGATAACCTCAAGCAAATACACTATGTACATAATCATGAAGTTATTCTGGATTTCCAAACATGATGACCACCCTGACAACCTTAACTTGGCTTACAACCTATATGTGTACCAACAACTCATTACCAGCTGAAGTACGCATAAATAATTTTAAACTGGTGATTTGTGCTTACATATTACAATTTCGTCTAGACCTAATGTATATCAAACTTACAGTGTTCTTTCTTTTTCTAAAAGGAACAAACGTTATTGCTTGGACTATATCAACCCGTTTAATTGCTGTCCATTGCAGAGTCAGGCGTGCACAGACACCGTAGGCTTCTGTTTCAGTTGATGTTCAATAGACCAAAGCCTGTCAACTTTAGGTGGGTCGCACCAACACTGAGCGTCTTTCAGTCCCCCACAAAGAACTTGTACGAGGGTGTTGAAACCGGTGGCAACAGGAGAGGGTACTTGTGGGGATAGACGCCAACCCATGTTGTAGATAAAAGTTTAATCGTGAAGGACCTAACTAAGTGGACACGCAAATTTTGTGAAGCTATTCAGAGTAATATTGCCAGCTTGCAACCATACTCTGAAAGTTTCCATCAATACTAACGGTTTGAGCATACACTGCGTTAACGAGAAAAAGCGAGCAACGTGTATCATACACCCAACTATGCATTACAAAAATCGCATTACTGATGAGTATTTTGGAAGCATCCTAGTTCAGGCCGAATCATTTGCAACAAAATTTCAATACTGTGTATGAATTGCTGGAAGAATCGTGACTGCGCATTCAACTCCTAGATCACTTAATGGATGTAATGTGAGATAGTGCTATGGGGAGTGAATGAGTTCACCTATGTATGCTTCAAGTCCTCAACTTCGCTTCCTAGTTCGTTTGGCGGAACATTTGCCTCAAATGGGCATTCTGGTCCTTTCGCTGGCTGGAGTTCACCCAAAGCCAGGGTCTACCCTCGTTGTATGTCTTCTAATTTTAGCGATGGTTCTGATTGTTAAATCATATCTATTACGATTTTCTGCGCTCTTAGTAAACACAGCTCATTGTCACTTGTGTCGTGTGCTCATCCGGACGTTCAGCTACCGAAGGTTTAATACAAAATCTCAGTCCTCACCACCATCTGTATGCTCCTTCAGTGTTTACATTCGCACTTCTGTTCTAAGATGTCTCTTATTCTTCACTTTCGCAATTTTTCTCATCTTTGTAAATCTTCTTCCATTTATATACTTCCTGTTTTGTGTGTGCGATAATTCCATGTCAATTTCACCGTCTTCTTTTGCCGGTTATTCGGATGAGACCTAACGGGAAGTCCGGATTCAACTTACTACATACAATTAATGTTTGTTGACTACTGATGTTTGTTATTCATTTAACAAGGATTACTGACATTATATTCCTACCATAAAGGTGTTACAGACCGTGTTTGGTTTGTACTGTCTCAATTGGTGACAAGTGGGAAACATCCGGTTTAATCGTTTCGTTTCTTTCCACAATACTCTTATCATTGCACTGTGCTATGATAATGTATCTCAAACCTTTATTTCAGTGTCAGTCTAATCCACAGTACAACCATTATATCGGACGGACTTGTGTGGATGAGGTTTATGTGTCCACTAAGCTAGTTCCCACCAGTATGGCAACTTGCTGTGCCGGTAGGTCAAATATCTTCGAACAGAATAACTTCAGTGGAAATTGTCATGTCTTTCTACAAGGTTTTAGTTTAATTGTGAAATCCATTTAATTTGGTGATGTTATTTCGATTCTCAGGTGGTGACATCAATGTACCAGCTTATCAACGTGTCCTCGATTAAAGTGTCCTGGTGGTTGTCGATATGGACAATTGCCCATTTTCGCAGAATATGAAATAGGTTTTTCTTGAGAAGCATGACCTAGCGGTGATTGTGAAAGACAATATTTCCTGAAGTCATCGGCTTACGCGTCACCAAGATATTTCTTTGGTGCATTTGGGAAGTTGGCTGCAGTCGCCTCATTGCAATCTTGGAAGATTCTTAGTAAGTGTAAACTCACAGCCGGGTACATAATTATTGGTGGTGAATACATATATATTACTGTAAAGAATCCTCCAAAAGTCTGATGAGGCTACTGTGATTAACTCTTCGAACGCGGCCTATACAAAATTTAAGACGGTTAGTTCTGTTGCAATGTTTGAACATAACGGAACCTACAGAATGGTAGATACATGTATGCCTTATTAAATGATCAGCACCAAGCTTACAGTAACGACACACACACACTCTCTCTTCATATATATATATATATACATTAATCAAAAAAGAGCGTGGACACTGAGTGGTGAACGATTTGTTGTGACGTTTCAAATCCACACTAGGATCAAATATATAATATCAAATATATAATATATATATATATACATAAAGTCTTCAAATCAAGTCGCTTCACTCGATTTTAGTCAGTTTAGGGCTCCGCTGTTTTATCTAATGAACAATGCACACATGATTGTGACCAGTTCATTTAATCGCGAATATAGGTAATATCGCTGTAATCGGCGGAGAAAACAAATCGATTTTAATTCAACCCTTCGATTTTTCATCTTTTAAAATGAATTCCCAACCAGAATATAGAAATCTTCTGTCCACGATATACCTATCGTTCCCGTCCTACCAAGCACCTAGTGTAGGAAAACAATTTCATTTCAATAGATAGGCAGATGTTTTTGGTCACGTCTGTCCAAGTTCACAAATGACAGATGCTTATCTCTGTGGTGAGTTTGTAAACTAACCGTTTGTACTCACAAGTGAGACTCCACTTCTCGATAATAATGTCCTGTGTATTCTGAACCAACCTGTGGTTCTTGCAAGCCCTTAATCCTGATGACGACTAGCTATTTGGTACACAACTGCTTCAATCTATTGGAGCCTGAACTGTAACACTCATTGCATGAAATCGAACCCATAACCTTTATCTAGGTAGCAGGAGCGTAGTCCAGACAGCTTTCCATTAAATTGCAGGTTTGTTCTGACTGGGGTTAGATAAAGTTACGTGAATCACGTTCTGTGGTTGCTAATCTCACGTACTCACAGACCACTTGTTTGTGGTTGGCCTGCACGCTAGAAAGGGTCCATCGCAGCCACAGAGGAATTTGAGATCGGTCTTGCAAGCATTTTGGTATGAACTGTTCGTCATCTCTTATTCAGTTATCGTTCAACCATATTTCACGGTTACGTCTTAGCTTAATCCCGAGCTACATGAGAATATAATACAGTGTCCCATGACGAAACCATCTTTCTGGTCCACTAACGTGGGTAACCAAATCCCCACATGTAATTCTGTGTATACAGTGTGATTTGGGGTGAAAAGGCACCAGGGTCGTGACGAAGACCATCAGTATCCTAATGAAGGAGCTTGCAAGGCTTGCTTGATCTGTGACGAAAGTGGGCGATCTTGGCAGATCGATGATAGGGTCACCTTGGATGAACAACTAGGGGAGGATGTCAAGTTTTGGGTCAACCGACGATTTCTGCTACTTCGATGGTGGTCTACGAATGTTGGTTACAAACTTCGGCTAATGTATGTGTGCGATATTTTTCAATATCTGTTCTTGCTACCTCATGTTCACAACCACACTGTGTCGCAATACTTACTTGAACTGATACAGCTAAGAGAGTTTGGCAGGCATACCGTATACTACTATCAAGCCTGGACACTACTGACAACTGTTTGCTAACGCTATATATTGATTCGACGAGTCAGGGTATCGTGACTAACCCTTGTAACCGCGCATCCATTTCAGTTAGACCATAAGCATTTACTAATCAGTGAGACATGCTACCCAAGCTCTCGACTTGTTTAACTATGCGGACCCGTTTTACAATACAAGGAGAAGTCCCCCAGGAGGGTTTGACACCAAAAATATTGTAGACTTTTTCATTAAACCAATACAACTCATAAACAGAAGTCAGGTGATCGCACGTTTTAAAGCTAGATACAACGGCTAACAAGTCAAACTACCGAATGCTGGCTATCGGCCAGGATGGGCCATCAGAATCTTTGAAGTGTCACCTGAGAAAAAAATCAACACTGAATGTTAAACTCTAAACCAGTTAACTTGCAGGTTGTTGCGTTGGTCTATGACGTGATATCTTATTGATTTGGGATCAACCAGTCAGTCGATTTTTGTTGTGTGCATAATTTCCGAGTCAACAACTCAAAAGTCATCTAAGGTGACACATTAATTGTTAACTCAGTAAAGCTCGTTCAGTCACCTATCGATAAGTCTTGTCGGAGGTAAAATAGCGGTTTAATATTTTTCATACTAAACTCGGTTTACTAAAGTAGACAGTGGATGGAGTTAGCCAGGGTCAATCCTGAGATAACTTCAACGTCCTTAGAAAGTCTAGTTGTAACGTGGTTCACATCCTTAATGTACAGCTAGTGAACAGAAGAAACTCACAGTATACAATGTTACCCTGATAGTTACCGATGGCAATGTTTCGTGCTGATGGTTTGAATATGGTGGACTCCATGTTTCCAGTCCATTATGACAAGAAACGGCACCACCAAGCTTCGTTAAACGGATGATTCAGAGACATACGAAACATGAGATGATGTAGGGTATACAAAAAATGAATCTGTCAACTCTACCTCCTTTCTTGCAGATTAATTTCTTGATCATAAAAGTTGACAGTTTCGTTCTGCATTGCATGACGACATTTATGAAATTCCCGGCTACCATTTAAAAAATAAACCCACTTTACACAACTGTGAGACAGTGCTTCTAATGGTGTTACTGAGTCGGAACAGAGTTTCAAATACCACACTTTACTGTTGTTTCCATAATCGAACTTTTTATTCGTAGTTTGGTGTAATAAACCATCTAGCCATAATGTGGTGGATTGTCAGGTCGGAGGTGCGAGTTTTCGAACGCTCGGCCGAATACCTCAACGAGGGGGAGGTACGTTCAAAAGTCTGCCGTGATCAGATCAAGGACAACGTGCGCGACCGGATGAGTCATCGCTCGACTGGATCGGACCAACGGGCGAGGCGGGGCAGGCGAAATACGACAGACGGCCAGATCGGAGGCGCGGTTTTTCCAACATTTAGAGGAACATCTCGACACGATGTTGGAATGCGGTCAAGGCCAACACTGGGTGGATGGCGGACAGCACGAGCAGCCGGACGAGCCATCGCGCAACGAAATCGGACAAACAGACGAGGAATGGCAAGCGGAAAACCCCCCGATAGAAGGCACCGATCGCACACGTAAACCGGTTGGAAGTGCACACGACGTGTGAACGGAAACCAGGGGGTGTTGTGGATTGGAATTATGACTCATAAACGAGAGGGCGCGCGCTGCATGTGACTGGCGATTTGGACAATAAAGATTGTGCTTTATTGGACGCCTTCTGGCTACAATAATGCTAATCAGATGTACTTCATTTCTCTGGATCTCCTCCTACCCAATCCGATTAACGCCGATTATCTAAAAATCGTCTTGTTCGTGGTCTCAACAACAAGGAAGTCGTGTTTGTGTTTTATCCAACCGTCTTGTGCTTCGTTTTATTGCTGATCAGTAAATTTCCTAGTTATACCAACCTAAGATCACAACTGCTCACAACCATTTCTGTTTTGTGGAAAAATTCGGTCAACCGAATTCGAACCTAACCGGTGTCTATTCATTTATGGATTAAATGAGAAGTTGTGCCAGTTGTTTGTGTTAGTTGTAATTGTCTATTGCATTTTCTGTCAGTGCTGCAACTGCGTAGGTCAAGTTCAGCACATAGATTGTTCCACATTTCCTGAAAACTTGGATACATTTAAACAATGAGTGTTTGTTCCCCAAGGCATAGAACGTACGTTCGTGCCCTGAATTGATTCACTCTACCCGCCCAACATGTCAGACGATCTACAGTGTGAGTAGACTTGCCATACGAGTGGATCTGACATAGACGAGCGTGCAAGCACAGGCTCGAACGACCGGCCGGTCGATACTACAGTGTTATTGGCTCGTAATCATCAGTGTCCGATCCAGTGGCTCAAACCTGAAAATATGCCAGTCAAACGACCACAGTGGATGAATAGTACATCTGAGGGCTCAGCACACAATCATTCTGATTCGGAATGTTTTTTTGTCGGAATCTAACAGTGTAGGTGGGCGCACAACAGATGACTTCAATTTTTACCCTCAAAATCACAAACATTTTATGAAGGTGAACACGAACTGAGCCGACAGTTCCGGTGCACGTTACGCAAGTAGAAATTCACACGAAATGAGACATTATAAAAACACCGTACAGAATGCAGACACTATCCATCGATCGAAATGTGCAAAGAGGCATCTATACTGTGGTGTGGCATAAGATTGGCAGCGCAGCAGCGTAATCCGCTATGCGTACGTGGCACGGTGTACACAAATCGGTGAATGATTTGACTATACAACAGAAGTATCATACATTATGCCTACAGTTCTAATTACCCGTTTAGCCTACAGAATGAAATTGTCTCACGCTCGCTGGCTACTCTGCGTTTTCGAACTACGGACGCGCGACCACACGCAGGACACATATATTCGCCTAAACATTAAAGTAGACACACGATTCCGGACACAGGCGCACTACGTTTTGTGTACGTATGAGTAGGAGGGGCACTGAGCGTTTAAGTGAGCTTCTTTACAAGGTATGATGAAATAAGTAGTGTGTTATTTAGTCAAAATTCACGAGAAGCAAACTACTAGTTTATTCGAGGGGCGGACGTTCAGAACAGAAACCCACTAGAAAAAGTGGCGTGTGTGAGGCATGTGAATCCAGGGATTATTTGGGACGGTGATGATTAAGGCTACCGGTCTTGCAGAGCAGACACAATCATCCTACGGGGGCAACGGAAGATTGTAAACTGGTAGCGAAACCAAAAGTCAGCAGTTTATCTTTGAACCAGAGGTCAGGCTAGAGTTATTTTGTGTAAAATTTTGATGGCGACGTGAAGGAACCAGACCGTTAGGTTACGCTGCATGTTTCACCGAACTGTTTACATTTGTGTGATAAATTTCATCGAACATATACTTTCACGTCAATGACTGAAGATCAGGTTGTACATTTTTCGATACGGCACTTAATTCTAATACAAGCATGTGATTACCGTTCATTCGATGTGTTCTACTCAATTCGGATATACGGGATACTGGTCTGGTGTTAAGTTCTATCTATTCGGGAAATACCACAGTTTTCCCACACAATTAAACGATTCAACTATTTTTGTACACGAGTTGAAGGCTGGAAGCCCAAATCACTCGAATACAATTAGTTTCTGTTTCGATATCCAGCTGAACTGGAATGCAGATAATGAAAACGGTATGAAACTCTACTTTTGAGAATTACAGCAAGCCATACGAACACAACGAGGTTACGGATCCAACAGACTTGAGTTAGTGGGGACCTCATAACGTTTTAAGACAGTCCCTAAAACAACAGCTGAAGACCTAAGACAGATGATCGTTTAAGTGATTCTTACCTTGCAAAAAGAGCACTGTTGCCTAAGGAAGATTCAAGATCAGAGCATGTAAAGCTTCTTGTCATGAGCTCTTCAGCTGCTATCAGTCATTAAGTTGAAGCATTGTTGCACGAGTTCTATGCCAATGAAAATTTTGTAAGGATTGTGTAACAGCACAGTTTCAGAAACGCAAAGGATTTCAGTACGTTACAATGTTTTCATTGTATGGGAGTTAGCCTCAAGTTTCAGCTATTTAATTTTGTCCCGTTGAGCCTCGTTCTAACATACTACAAGTGACACCCGGTATTCAAAAATTTCATCTTGAATCATTGCAGTGTGGATGGTTTTACCATTCATGTGAATGTGTTTAGAATCAGACACTGTGTTCAGCGCTTCTATGTTGACTGTCCTATCAAGAAACGGTGCAAGAAGAAAATGGCTTTCTTCACTGTTGTTAAACAATATTTGTGTGCACTTTTGAAAAAACTTGGCATCTCTAAAATCTTTTGTTCTCCTCTTATATTAAGCATTAACTAGTGCTGCTGCTGCTGGTACTAATCCAACAGAATAATACCCAATCCGAATTCGCTGCTGAAAACCGATCGACAATGGAAAACAGAGACTCGGCACATTGACCGTTGTGTATTAGTATCGACCCTTAAAAATAGAGTGCACAGAGAAACATGTCAAGCTAGCGAGGCACGGAGCGAGTTGTGTTGTTAGCCCAGGGTGGGATGTTACAAAATGAATAGCTTGGTTAAAACGAAAGTAGGTAAGAAACCAAAGTCATGAAAAATGTACAAGTGGGTGTGAATTTTGAAGTCATTACTTATTAAAGTCGCTCATAACTCTCCTTCAGAAGGCTAGTAAGTGTTCCGCAGGTGTTCGTTATTACAAATAACGGGATACGAAATGTCAAATTTCGGAGGGGGGATCGATCGAAAATGGTTGCTGGGTTGGTACGATTCTCACATTTGTGTTAGTTAGTCTTCAGTGCGTTTCTTGCCTATCGCAGCGGATTGCCTAACCCTAGAAACTCTTGAGAGAAAAGGGGGATAGGTCTGTGCAGTGCTGTACGATAGTTTGGATCGTCCGAAAGAGAGAAAGCACAGTGAAGTACCCGCACGACAGGCGGAAAGGGATAACTTATCGTGTCAACTTATCCGGTCGAGGATATAGTTTCACAGCCAACGATTTCATAAACACTACAACTTTGAGTGAATTTGCCTTTGATTTCCTCTCAGTTCACAGCCAATCCGATTAGAGGTTAAAGTGCGGTAGCTACAGGAAGCAGCCACTCAGACTCCACCTTAAGAACTTCAGAGAATAACCAATCGGACATCAGGTCAGAGTTCAAATGCAACAAAATCAACCAATGGTGGGCCAGGTCAACAGTCAAACAAAAAGCAGAGCGACCGGCCAGAATTCATTTCAGTAGGTCAACCAACCCTGCTATATAAGAACAGGCATCCACCGAACTTCACCAACTTCAAAACTATATGTTGAAACACTCACGCACTGATAATGTCACTTGGCTTGGTGGTGAAACGTTTGCGACCTAACTACCAAGCTCGGCTAGCACACCGATACCAAACCCACCGAATCGAGCACCACTGTTCCCAACTATCAGATGATAATTTTTGTTGTTTCCAATCAGTTTCTTCAAAGCGTGTGAACACTCTTTAGTGCAACACAGTCTATTCCGATCTACAATATTATGCTGACTGGTAATTTTTCTAGCATACGCTGACTTATTCTATCAGCAACCAAATTGAACTGTTATGCGCCCTATATGGTGAAGACATTTCATTAAGAATGTTTGGGCTAAAAGTTTAAAGCAATGCGACTGATTAAAACAAACTAGTATTGTTGTGAAGAGTAGCACCGGATATTTGCTACCTTTTCTAGGCTGGTGTCAACTAGTAAGTAGTGGAGAAATTCACTTTTACGGATGATCTGAAACGCACGAACTTACGCCTTGTCACAGTTCCATTGACATCCTCGTCGGTATCATTATATATGACAATACGCTGGGATACCCCAGGCCAGTCGTGCCACACTCGTTACGAAAGGCAGTTTTTGAAGCGTTGCATAACCTGTCACATCCAGGGATACGCGCATCACTAAAGCTGATCGCGGATCGACTCATCTGGCCTAACATGAATCGGGACGTACGCTATTGGGCCCGTTGCTCTCTTGCATGTCAACGTTCCAAGGTCAACCAACACACAAGCAACCCCTTGGAACCTTTTCCAACTTCCGTCGATCGTTTTGAACATGTCCACCTGTACCTCGTCGGGACACTTCCACCTTCGAGAAGTTACACCCACCTGCTCAAGTGTATCGACCGGATCACTCGCTGACCAGAAGCCATACCGTTGTCAGACACATCAATAGTGTCTGTGGCTCGCGCTTTTGTCGAGCATTAGATTGCACGTTATGTTTGTCCGTCGACCATTACAACTGACCGCGGTACGCAGCTTTATTTTCACAACTGACCAAGCTGTTAGGCGTGCATCGAGCACGCACCACAGCACATCAGCCGCAAGCGAATGGATTCGTTGAGCGTTTCCATCGTATTGGACAGAAACTTTACCCCTACTTCTACTCGGTATTCGTAATTGTGTCAAGGATGACAGTACGATCCCAGCGTCACTTGTCTATGGTCTTCCTTTAAGCCTTCCAGCTGATTTCTTTCAATCGTCAAGCGGAACTGCTGTCGACACTCAATACTACGCCAACCGACTAGCCAAATACATGCGACCACTACAACCGAGTGCTACACGTATTCAAAAATCTTCGTCTTAAGTTCACAAAGAACACAGCAATTGTGAATTCGTGTTTCTGCGAACAGACTATGTGAAGAAACCGCTGCAACAATCGTATAAAGGACCTTTTCGTGTCATTGAACAGTCTGCAAAAATCTATGCGATCGACAGTTTCGGTCAGCACATCACCGTCTCTGTTGACCGTCTTAAACCTGCTTTAACCGACTCACCCCCGGTTCGACAACACAAACATCACCTGAGTCGTTTCCATCTACTTCAACCTCTGATTTAGCTTCAACGTTGTCTTCCGCATCTATTCCTGGCGAAAGCCCTCCTCAACCTACAACTCGTTCAGGGAGGCGCGTCCATTTTCCCGCGCGCTTTCTGGAGTGGTTTACTTTTTCTGTTTAGCATTTATTGTACAGTTGATAATTAATTATGTGTATTCCATGCTCCTGTCGACCAGCAACTAACGGTTTTCAAGTCAAATTTCCTGACTCGCTTTGCACTGAAGACACCTGCACAAAATTGTAAATATCTTCAGGCGCTGCAGAACACGTGTTACGGTGGGTACATGCCTTTTTCACCAACGTTCAGATACTTCAACTTTCCTTATTCCTAGGTCTGACCGGATGCATAGCAACAGTTACTGGGCCCAAGGAGAAAACCTTGAACGCCATAGCACTTTGTGCATGCGCAGTGAGGAAATCACACCCCCTGTCACGTCCTCAGGAGGCGTTTTCAGGTTGGGTGGCTCGCGGGCGACTGGCCAGCAAGAGAGCGGCTGTTGCCCAGGAATAAAATTCACAGGTAGATGGCCTCCTATATTAGTCACCCTTCTAGGGGGCTGATGTAGTGAGATCACCTTCGACGTCCCCAAAATTCTAAACTCCCCACGACGTGAGATTTGCCTTGCCATTACCACCGCGCCTGTTCACATCACCTTGTATATGTAAACTTACTACAAACCACTAGCATTAAAGTTAGTGGGCCGGCATAAGTATCGCAGTTATGCTCTCAGCTGTATAATGAATCCATATCATCTCTACTACTGTAGGTTACATTCACTAGGATAACAATGTTGAGCTATTACCGTTAGGAACGCCGCTTAACCGGCCTACTGCTTGTTTGAATTCTGAAGGTAGACTGGAATTATCCGTCGACGCACTCTTCCATTCTGGCGGCTGCTGTGCGATTGTGCTCAAGGTGCTCTCACGTCCAGCTCCCTAGCACCCCTCAATTGTTACTTTGAAATCTGTTGTGAACGGTGAGTAAATCAATAAATAAAGTTTGTTTGCAGATTCACCGTTTTCTCCCTGCGACTTCAGATTCACGGTAACACAAGGTTGGGGAAACTCTGGGCGTACGAATTCAGGAACTAGCATTACAGTTCAGACTGGTGTGAGTCCGATCTTTCTATGGTGACCATTCTAACAGTTTTTCGTTATCGATTTTGGTTCATCAACTTTTACTTGAAATGCCTGAAAACTGGAAACTTTTTTCGCCCTCACTGTTCACTAATATGCCTCAGCCTAAACTTCCTGACTGGATGTTTTGATACTTTCAGGTTTTGGTAGAGATACGCAGCAAGTCAGTATGAGTAGCTATCAGTGGTGAATCAACTTCTGCGAAAATATACAGCACTTCGTTTGGCATACGTAACTCAATGATAATACACTGAAAGATTAGTTGACAGTCCTTTTTCTGAATGACACCAACACTACGTCCATTTAAACACGAGGATGAAACTCTAGGAGCTTGGAGTGACTGTAGAAGTACGGGTAGTTGAGTTTGATCAAAACGAATGTGTACCACACTGAACCGAGAGAGAGAGAGAGAGAGTCTTGAGTTGATCTGAAAACCCTGTATTTTTAGCCGAGCTTGAACTGAAGATGCAATGTATTCACACCAGTTCAACTTTCGTTTGGACTGTTTAGCAACGGTCCCTTGCCGTTTGGTGTGTGGATTTCTCCTGCTAGTTTTCAAAACGTTGTGAACTCCATTACTGTTAATTCATATGGAGTTGCTGTTTATCACAGTAATGTTAATGTGCACTCTTCTATTAAACCGATCCTAACCAAGGGCTATGCTTCACTTGAGAGGTTTAGCAAACATTGTTGCTGTAATCTCACCGGTGCGTATCATCAGAGTTTAAACGTTAGCATGCCTTAGGTAACCACTTCATTTGTGGATAAGGTTCTCTGGATTCCAGATTAAGTCTTCCTTGAAAAAACTTGGACGTCCCACCAGAGGATTTTTTATCGCCAAACAACTTTGTGATTCGCATCCAGTTGTAGTTTTGCTGCAGATTACCTAGCAGAGCGAACAATCACAATGACCACACGAGTAACAAGATAGAGATTCAAACACGATCAGCAGCATTCGTTTCGTCAGAATAACCAAAGTCGACAGATGCCTGGGTATAACAGTTACCACAAGTAACATGTATTACACCACACGTGGTTTCACACATATACCATGTACCTAGTGAAAACTCAAATGGATAAGATTATGAGGCGTGAGTACCCATGTAGCTCACAGCCCGTCGAGATATGTCCGTATCCCGCGGGTGTCAGCGAGCTATCAGAAAAATCGCAAAAAACAAGTATTTTACGAAATAATTATCCCATAGGTAAGCGTCTATCAGCCTCATTTCAAAATTTGGATTATTGTTTAAATAAAGCCGTAAATTCAGACATCTTTATTTGCTAATATGTTGAGATTGCTGAGGTAAGTGTGGTGGAAGTTGGCCAGTTTTGCTCTTTCCCAACAGTCGCGAGAAATTCGTCATTGTTTTGCGTTCTCATATGCCATTTACAAAGAGTGCTTTGAGATGGGTCTCTTAATTTTGTTCTGTGGTAACTAGTTAAGGAGATATGGGGTTTCGAACACATCCACAAAACTTGTATTATTATGGTTCATGTTCGAATTTAGTACAAGCTCATGGGGTGATATTCAGGCTACCCGGTATGAACTGGCAAATATCTGCAGTATGATTGCAATGCCCAGAAGGAATACTATAAGACTGATGTTTCACTTCTGCTCTATATCAAGAGGTCTACGCCGACATCTCCGCTGAAGAACTTCTTCTGCACATGCGACGTTGGTCCAGGAGTGCGCGCGACCGCGCCGGCGGCCAAACGTAACTTACTGTGAAGTATTCCGAACCGAAAAATGTAGACTTGGATACTGACTAACAAAGTGAGTGTTCTTGCTTATGTCATTTGTGAAAATAAACACTACATCGATAGTACACCCATTAATGGGTTGTACTATGAACATGGTAAATACTCTAACGTGCATACGACGTACACCCGCCTATGAGCTTCAGATTGTTGTGAACCCCCATAAACAGTGAGTTAGGTCACTTCTTTAAGTCACAGATGATTCGGGAATGCTCGCGTGTGCTGTTCAATTTTTTACACACAGTTGCTGCACTCTGATTGCTGCCTTCCGTTTACTAAATATTTCCCTTGCATTCCTCTTTGCAGGTTTCCCAAGTGTACATCAAAGGGTGGTGCGGTGGCTCTAACGTCGATGAGGAAGTCACGTGAATATATTCATAACGAATTATATATGTTTCTGATGTACTTTTGCAAACTGTACAATAAAATTTCCACGTTTGCGGAAGTTTTGCAATATACTTCTTGGGCGGTGTCAGTAATCCTGGAGCGCATAACGGAGATGATAGGGAAACCGTCTCATAATTAAAAAAAATTGAATTTTGCGAACCGTTTTAAGAGGTTTGTCCGCAAGTTTATTCCACAGCGCGAAGTAGCTCGCGCGGGCCCCGCACAGGACCCGTAACATTTTGCTACTTGGATAGAGACGTTTGTAGTTCAACCGGTCAGTGCTGGTCGGCCAGATGAGAGGTTGTTAGGGAAGTGAAACCTGTACCGTTCGCAAACAAAAATTAGAGACCGTATTGGTGAAATCCAAGCTGGTAAGAAACCCGTTGAAAATATTAGGCAGTAAGCAGTTCATTCCGGAAGTATACATTAAACTGCAGATAGAAGAAAGTAGGAAGGCAGAATCGGAGTGTTGGATCAAGAAACAAACAAGACATTCGTCAAAAAATGCAGCAACAAAGTTGAAAAAGACGGTGGACAAAAGGTCACAATGATTTAGGCTTCTCGAAAGAAGAGCGAGTGATTTGCCAGACGACGGCGACCAGACGACACAGCCGTCGTCTCTTCGTGGACAGTCTATAATGAGTAGGTTGATTACCTAATAATCCGAGATGACCGATGCGTTCGCAATCACATTTGTTACAGTGATACGCAATTGTGTGGACATAGCCTACTGTACGGAAGAGTAGTTCATTGAAGCGCGACCTTTATTGGCCAACCCGTACGTTCTAGCTACACTCACGCGATCGTGTTTCTGAACCGCGATTTCAGTTCACAACGGACCGACGGCTTCCATTTAAACATCTTGCGCACTTCCGCTTGGTTTTGTGACAGTTACTGGCGCTTTCCTTCGTGAGTTTCTTGTTTGCCACTTCTTAGTAGTTAATTCGATTTCGTTTAGCGATGACTTGTCTGATCGCCGGTGTTGTCTGGAATCCACCCGCTATGGGTGCTGTCCCTATCTTACCACCGCGTTGTGATGGTATGCCTTATGTCAGAATAATAAAATCCTCGACCTAGTCGTCCATCAAATACGGTGCCTATGATTTCTTTGTGTACCGCGTGGTTCACTTCACGTCCCGCACCTGTTGCTCATTACAATTTCGTTTGCCTTTCCGGATCGTATTGCTCCAGATAATCCAGTTCAAACCTTATTTCTCCCAAGATTTGAAATCGACGTTGCAGCGCATAGCATTTATTCAGATATCATCCTGGAACCTCGGTTTATGACCAACTGGTTTTCGTTTGCCTGATCCCACTTAATTTTATAACAGCCCGGCAAACACGACCGAATCCGAGGTGTTGACCAACATCTGCCTAGCATTCGGCCGGACAGTAAGCGAATCGGGATGGAATAAAGAACCATGACTGCCGTGATCATTTCGGTTGTTAAACTCATTTTAAAAAAGTCTCAAATACATTATCATGTTAAAATCACTTCATTTTCATGAGTTCTTCGTTACCGCCAGTTTATGCACGTTTGTTTTAGTCGATGTATCCGGCAAACGCGCGTTTGCAGTTCCATCCACCTCGTGCGTGGTGCGTACTGCTGGGTTGTGCCTTTCGCAGTCTGCCGTCACTAACAGTTCTGCTGACAGCTTTGCGAACGTGTTATTTGTGTTTCATGTTTCTCGCTTGGTTATAGTGCATAATGATACGTTGAAATTACAGACGCATAATATTGTTGTGAATCCAGAAGGCGGACGACACAAAGGTTACTTNCTGCTTGCCTCTTCTCACGCTTTGTACGATATTCATGTACTCGCGGATGATTGGTTGCTCGCGAAGTGGCGGGAAATTTGTCACAGGCATCTTGATGAAATATCCGACAGTGTTCCTCTATCAAGGAATTGGTTAATACCACACCATGGTCGTAACATGTAATTAGCCTGATGATCAAGCACAGAAAACAAGTCTTGTTCGCTACTCTGTCGTTCTCATGACTTCAATGGGTATTTTCGAACGAATCTCGATGGTTGTTGATAATTCATCATGCAGTGAAAATTGCACCACTGGAAATAGTCAACTAAAATACGAAGCTCTGTCTACAGTATATAAGTGGATATTCTGACCATTTTTGCATCTTTGGAGAGTTTTCAGGAAACTTTAGAATTACACACTCCACTCTTCCCGCTCGTTATTTTTTCTCTCTGATATGAACTGAATTTTCTACAATGAACCTTATTGGATATAGGGTGCATGAATTTCAGATCGAAAATATTGTTCTTTTTGTACGTTTTTTACTTTCGATTCTAAACCATCGTAAATTATACTGTTTGATTGCTTCCGCTTGACTTGTTCATAAACAAGTTACACAAATGTGCCATAATATATTGTGCTTACAGCACACACGACCCAAGGAAAAATTGCAATCATAAATAAATTGAGGAGACTCAAATATGTCCGGATGAGTGTGAAATAAATTTGGCAGATAGATTCAATTGTAAGGGGGTCATCTATGGTGAGAATGAAGTAACAAAGTGAGATATATGCTTTAACTGTAACGACCCAGATAAACTGATAAAAAGCATACATCACGATGCCTTAATCCGCGGTTGCCTAACACACATAGTGGGAGACAAAACTTACCACAAATCTACCACAAGTGTGCCCACTTTCAAACTACACGAAGATGACATCCAGTGTACTGAATATATGCAGTAAGTCTGTTGTTGAACCACCGATGAATGCGCTTGCAATTAGGGCCAAACTGTACGGTAGAAGTCAAACGGAATACACAGTGCTGCAGCTTCGGCGAGTTACTGTTGAATGAGGGGGAGAGCAAGCGATCAAATTGCTGGAGGATGCCTCGAATTACCAGTATTTCTCCTCTAACTGGTCGGCACTGTTTTGAAAGCTGTCTCATTTTGAGTAAACTATCCCAATAAGGTTGTAAACACACAGCGTCTATCGGTTTGGTGGTTCCTCGTTATAAGTCCTCAATTATTATGTATTCCTCCACCAGACTAGTAAGCTATGCTCGGATATTTACCTCAAGATGCGCGCCAGTCATCGATTGAGATGTATCTCAAAAATATTTCCCGAAACCACCCAGTGAGTAACTCAAGAGCCGACATTTCTTATGTAGCCTCGGATACACAGTTGCGGGACAGGCAAAATCCATTTGAAACAAAGTTTCTGAGTTCCCGTGCGCTTTGGTTTTCACCGTCGACATTATTCACGGTGTAACCTGAATGACAAAAATGAATTTCTGATGAATATTCGGGGATTTGGTTTATTTTCAAGTTGACCATCACTCAC
>QNGE01001269.1:162289-178892 GCA_008508345.1 Paragonimus westermani | reverse complement strand
CGCTGCGATCAAATGTGAGTGATGGTCAACTTGAAAATGGGGTTTTAGACTGCCTATCTTCCAGCAGCTTGTTAACTGATATGTGGACGGAATAGACAAGCTTTCGACAGTTCACTAAAAAAGCGACTTCTGCCATCGTGACAACACGTTTTATTCAACCGATCTGACGACGCATAATGCGGTAGGAACTTGGTACACACCAGTGCGTGACTTGAGTCTGCACGGGCTCATCGGATTGTCTTACTGTCATGGATTTAATCATATCACTGACAGCTGGTAGCTGTATAATGAAAGGATGTCCTTGACTAACCTGATGCTGATAGGAGTCAGGTGCTCAGTCACTTCTAAGGCTTCAAAAAGTATTAGGTATCAACAAGAAATTGCTATCAGCACTCAGTTTAGGCTAACGTTTGACGTTGTCTATTCGGTGACTTCACTAATACTGTTGGTCACTTAAGTGACGTTCATCGGCACCTCGCCTGTCTGTATAAGTGATCAAGTTTCCGAGCAATACTGCAACGTTCATGTGCCGCGCAGTGTGCAGAATATTGGTAAGCTGTTGGTAAGTTCCATATTTGTCGCTTTTGGGCTACAATTTGTAGCAGCATGTGTCACAACAGGAAAGAAACAGCATTTGTAATGTCGTTTGACGCTCCAAGTATGATGCTCAACTATGACAGCGCGAAAACGACGATTGACGAGGATCCAGTCAAGCAGCGTTTAAGGCAGTTCCATTATCGATTTCGTCTGTGAGTTGAACCGCCGTTCCTCCATAAAAGCGCACTTTATGTGTGCACGACAGAGCAATCAAAGTAGTTCGAAGGTTTGGAGCCGTGCTAGAATCGCGCAATTGTGTATCAACAAGAACGTAAATATCGATAGCTACGGTCTCCAGTGTAAATGTAGGAGATTCCCGCTGACCCATCTGCTTAAGTGATAGAACATTGAAATTAACAAACACAAATAATTTCTAGCGAGCAAGCACGTATTTGTGTCAGTCAGGTAAAATTACCATCCTTGTGTCTGATGCGCTACCATGATTTTTATAGCTCCTGTAGCGGGCAGCAAATTAAATTAAATTAAAAGATTCTAACACCGCTAAGTAGCGAATCGTTCCGTAAACGCGGATAAAAAACACCGCTTTAATGTGCTAGATTAAGACAAAAGAATGAAGCTGGCTGTCAGCATCTGGACCAAATGGTCGGGTTAAAAACATACAACAAAAGTGTCATATCGCAGAACGGCCAAGAGAACACAGTTGGGCTCTAACGATCCCCAAGACGCACTAATACTGTACGCGCTGTAGTAACCCCGATGAGCTGACACCCAACCCGACTCTGAAGGAAAAAACACTGGTCTTTAGGGAGAGAGTTTTTACCGTCTCAGTCCGAAGATAAATTACAAGCGGAGCTCTTGCGTATTTATATCATATGGAGCGACCTTGTGAATAGTGTTCAATGAAGCGCAGGAAAAGCGTTCTAGGTCATAAACCGGTGAACCAGAGTCCAGTACGTTAACCGGCGCGAAAAATGAAAAAGATGGTGCAACAATAGCGAGAAAAAGAGAAGTTCGAATTTATCGGAGTAATAAATGTTCATTACAGGTTAACTGAATAGTTTTTTTGTTGGGGGCATTTAAAATCCCCAAAAGAAATTTATAAAAATGTTGTGGCTGCTGTGTGAGTAGAAAACACCCGGTTGTCCATGCCAAAAAACAGTTGTCCAAAAACCTAATCCAGACACTAGCAATGTAACAGCAGATGTTTACAGTTCATAAAGAGGTTGTAATCAGTAATGAGGGTTGCAAGCCTTTCAGATAGAACCCGTCGATCTAGGGTGTTCGGGACATCATTCATGCAGTTGCAGAGAAAGTAGCCCAACGGATGACGAGATGTCAGGTTAGCCAGAGGGTCCGAAAATACTAAGACTGTTGGGGCGCCTGTCTCCTGTTGCGTGGAACAGGCCACGAAATTAATGTGTACGACCTTTTGTGATACTCAGAATTAGGGACTTCGAATAATCCTAGGAATCGTACTTGAATTGAAACCTCCCACGCAAAAAATGAGAAGACCTGGTACGGGTAGCAGTAAGCAATTGTTATTCATGAATTGAGACGCCGATTTTATGGATGTACAACAGTATTAAAGAAAACACAGCCTGTCAATGGCTGATCTTATTAGCACATGCAAAATCATAAACTGTATTTTAATTGGTGGAATACGGAACAGATGAATTGGCGAATAACGGAAGGCACAACACTGAGACCGTTCGTCCAGTCGTGATGTTGTATCCTTAAGGAGATATTTGGCTTGGTAGTTCGTCAGATCTTCTATTGTGTCGGGGTTTGGATAATCGGTGAATCGAGATTTCCACCACACATTTGCACGGAGTTGTCCGGTAGTCACAACTAGGGCTTCCTGCGCTTTTTCTCAGCTACCCCCAATCTAGCAAGTCATGCAACAGATCGCGGTTTTCACTTATAACTTTATTCCTTGAGATTTGGACGTTTTGATTTTTTGACAGGAATTATTCAGACCATCGAAATCAACCTGTTATTTGAGACATAATCAATCGACCATGTCACCAAACATTAGGAGATCGAACAGAATCCACACAACTGTCTGTGGACATGAACTTTCACGTCACCGCGGGATTGTGATTCAGTCATATTGACAAAACGATATGGAAGCTGTGTAACATTCGTGCTTTTATTCCGAATACCCAGCCTATTTGTTAGTGACGCTGTAAACAGGCAAACATTATGAGTTAAGCAATGTTCTTGCATTCTTTTGGGTAAGATTTCATGGTAAACAGCAGTTGTATGGAATACCGGTCAATTGCTGGGATTGTATGTAAACGATGCTCGCACAATCACAGCAGCTACATTAAAAAGATTTGTGTTGCAGCCCGTCTATAATTCAACCGTGGTGATAGACGCAAAAATAATATGAGGACCTTTAATTAGTAAATCGGAGTTCGTTTGAACTTAGCTAGAGGAATGGTGGCTCGTTGTTTGCTAGGTGCCGAATCTGTACATGAGGATATGGTTTAGTCAGGCCACGGGAAAATTCTCCGGTTGGAGAGCGCATCCTTTTCGTATGCATGTCGTACCAGTATCCTGGTCTTCCCGAGATAGGTCTGAACGAGTGCGGGCAGGCAATGGTCAGATTCGGTGGGTTACTTGAAAATAATGTGTGACTCTGTACACACAGACGAGTTAGTGTGCACACAATTGGTTCAGTGGATCTGTGGGTATTCTTCCTCTCTTATAACAGTTATCAGTAATGAATACCAAATTGGTGTGAGGGAACAGGTTGTACACTGTGTCAAGGATCATCATGTAACAAGTCATTGACTGTGCCACAACGAGTTGAAACCAAGATGACTGCGACGGGTTCGTTGAGTTTCGACCCTGTGGTAGAGCATCTATCAAGCGATTTAATTCAAGAAAATTGCAGCACACTAGCTTCACAGGAAACACTCATCAAATGATACGTTTGGGTGGGTTTTAATTGAGATATATAAAACGGTTACCAATAGAGTGGATGGGTTCATGAACCAATAAATAATACAGCGTGAAGCCCAGTAGATAACAGGAGTGAACATGATATTGGGTAAGCATGTATCTGTGTGCATCTTCCCTGACTCTTTCTACCAACTCGGTGTAGTAGTCAGATATGTGCATTGTTTTGATCTGGAGGGCTATACTGAACCAGATTTCGGTCCTTCCAGGTTTGATCGCCCAAGCATGTAAGGATATATAACGGTCGTAGATTTGTACGTTGCACTACTGAGTACACGGTAGTTTGTCGCCATTGAGATACAACGTTGTGGATAGAAAGAAGAACCAAATTCATACTTGTAACACTGTTTTATTTCCATTACCCAAGAAAGGTATTACAAAAAGTAACTCTAACTGAAAAACTCAGTTCACACCGTGGTTGATTGCGATTTACGATATGTTAACTCCAATCGGTTACCCCTCGACTGGGACTTCCCCTCAAGTTGAATTCACTGGAGTCATCAACTTGAGCGATATTCCGATTACTGATGAGTAGTAGGGGACTTGGGTTTTCACGTAAACTGAACATCAGTCACAACTGATTGTAAGTGTCACATTTCCAAGCGAGAGTCCGAAAGTCTACCCAATGACAGCCGTACAGCCTGGAATTCAAGCACGTCTTACACAGAGCACCTAAGATGTCATTGGTAATGGTAGCGTGATCATGCAGCATAGCAACGAACGTTGCCGCGACTGTGCGAATCGTATCGGTTTGTCATGTCATCAATCCACACAGCGCACCCACAAAAAAGAAGCAGCGAGTGCATTAGGCACAAGTAAGTCAGGTCGGATAATTTTGGGGTACCAACCGTAGACCACCATCTTTTGGTAAACCACTCACTCCCACTACCGAACCTTGTTTCATAAATGTCTATTGCATTTTCCTTTCCTCAGCTCTGCTCGTATACTGTATGCTAAAGATGTTGCATGGTTCTCAGACCAAATATTTCTTTCCTAATTCCCCACAGAAGGAATAATTATATATTCTCGTATTGAAACCTTCTTGCCTTGTATTTTTGGCATTCTATTTCCTAACTATCACTTTATTATTAGTGTATTTTTTTTGTTTCGGAGGGGTAAGAGTTTCAATTTCATACTAATCTGCCATTCAGTTAACCAGGCCTGCACTCGCATGCCTCCTGCTCTCATTATCTCGGTTTTTTCATTGTGTACGGTGTATATGAATAGAACAGGAAGTGGTATAGCGAAAGCTGCCATAATGACACCCAGGTGCAAGTATCCCCTGATTCTCAGTGCAGTCTGCATACCTCTATCAGATTCTAAGTAGATCGGGAAAGCTAGTCAATGGTACTTCCTTTCATTTTTATACGACGAAGCTTGCAACAGAATGTGGAGTAGGCGTGCCCATTCCGTCTGTTTGCTTATTACACACCTTTTTTAAGTGAGAAGTATGTGGACCGTACACAAAGCATCATAGCTTCTAGGAACTCGTCAAATGATAAACCAATATTTTAGGCTAAACTGTATTTTCCTCAATGGAATTCCGATGAAAACAACACAATAGCAAAGATGGTCAGACTTTCAACTCAGCAAAATCTAGCTCCCTTCAGACCGGTAAGTAATTGGGTGAGTTGGGTGAATGGAAAAATCTGTGTCCCTTGTAGTGGGATTGATAAGACCACACACTAATATGGCCAGGTCATAGCTTGCAATCAGCGACTGGAAGCAGATGTAACCCGGACAATTGCTGTGCAAACCCGTACAACGCGATCGCAATAGCCTGGACAAAATAATGCAAACCTGCAAATCTTCACCCCTCCCTCCCCAGTACTCCGTGTTTACGCAACTGCTATGTGCGAGCTACACGTGACTTTCCCCTCCCTACGGTCATTAGTATGGCTGTGCAGAAATGATTCTCCGCTTTAGTGCATAAAAGACACGACCACTTCCCAATCTTCACTTCAACACACGTGCTCATCAGACTGGAACGGCGTGAAGCGTACCTCAAGTTTGTAAGGTCAAATTGGTTTACGGAATTAGTGTGCCGATTGTGTAATACGCTCACCGAGTACCGGCTTCTGGCCAAAAACTAATCACCGTTTTTTATACATTGATAGTGGGTACATCGGAAGCATGCAAGCGAGGTGAATTAGATATCGATGGGACACGGAGATTCAGGTAAATACGGCCAAATCGCAAGGAAAACAGGCAGACTGAGCCAACCACATATCTCTACCATGTAAATCGGAACCGGAAAACACAAAATCCTTCCTAATACCGCAACCTATAGTTAAGCCGAACAACCTATACTGGGGTGTGAAAAAACATAGTCGTAAAATAAATAACCAAACGCTACAGTTCTTCAGCTGGTCACAAGACAGTAGACAGAGATTGAATGTAATTTTCACAAAAGTAAAGCCGTTCACATGAATGTGGTTGTCAGGTGAACATGCACAGAATGTAGCCAATTATGTTTTACGGAATACAAATCCGCTTAACACGAAGAAATATTGTATCAGCTTTGCACGTAAACGATCATTCTCAGACTATGCCCCCCAGGTGAAGTAGGTGGAAGATTTTAAGTGACTGATGGTGAAGTGAAGAGAAAACAATGCATCGGTAAGTGATAGACAATCTTCCGTTTTAAGTGAATTCATAACCACTTTTGACTGGTTGCAAGTTTTATATTCTCAAGGACACTTCACCTGTTTCCATTCGAAAAAGAACACTACACTTGAGTTTTGCTTTCTTTAGTGTTCGTCGGCAGTGTATATCCATGCTGTGACCGGGATTTAAACTCCTGTTGCAGTTTCACGGGGAAACTGCGTTGCCCACAGCATCATTGACCACAAATCAGGCACAAGTGAATTATCCCATACAAACGTTTAGTCAGATTCGCTTGGAAAGAAAACATATATCCTCATTGTCTCTCAAAGAGACACATTAACTGTTCCGCGATCTCCAGTCGATGACCCCACAGTTAAGACTTCTCCTTAAGTTGAAATAGCGAAACCACTGGACGTTTTGAGCGAGAATATTTTGTGGTTAGTGAAACAATTTTTGACAACACATTCGGAAAATCACTGAACATCAACTGCAATATTCGCGTTTCTACAAAGTTGTTGGGATAATGCCACAATGAACCCAAAAAAAAGTTTTTTTCTCCACTGTATGAGCCTCCACTACTGTATGAACCTCCGCCTGAACATTATAAATACGGTGGAGGTTTCCAGTGTATTTGAACACGTTTTGGTTGAGATCAAATATACCCTTGGCTGGAGGTTCCCAGTCTTCCTGTCTTCGTGCGTCGTCGTGTAGTCCGGGATAACGCAGATCGTTAGTTCAACCGTCGTAGCCAAGCCGAGTTATCGCGAACGCTGGGCGTTAGTGATTTTGCATCAATTGTCAAATCCACGCGGTTCATAACAAAAGTACTACTCAAAAATAAATGTGGCTGAACACTTGATAATTCAGTCAAACCTATCACGAGATCAGTCGCACAGTAGGTAAGCACAATTAGCTCACGAAACCAAAAGTTGTGATACACTGTGTGTGATGTTCAGTTCGCAAAAAACTCGGTTCTTGTTATGGGACCCATGAGGTATATAATCTGCTTATCCGGTTCACTCATACACATCAGGGTGAGTAGTTAATATAAGCATTATTGGTGACCTGAAACGTATGACCTTCCGGGAGTTGATGTTCGTGGAAATTCCATGAGCAGAACTCATACAGGCTGCACTCAAACACCTAATCCTGGTATCTTCCATGAAGTACGAAAGACTAATGGTCGTTTTAATCAGTAATCAGAAGTAGTCTCGTGGACTGTTAGTAAACCATAAGCACGGGAGTGGAGGTCTGCTAGCAGTTAGCTCGCCATTCTTCCCAGCTATCTGTAACGCCATATTGCTCCGAGGAGCTTTAAGTGTTCTCTGGTATCTTTGCAGTAACAACATCGTTTAGTTCTGTGAAAAAAGTTGCACAGGAGATAAAACATTTCCAACATAAAATGAGAGCGTGCTGCAGTATTTCTTCAGTTGAGTCCAGGATGCGGGCGGCCAAAGACGAGTGTTTCTGGAATAGTGGTCTACTTTGTCTGTCCACTACTGGCCTCTTGAGGGTCGAAGTGTGACCGCTAAATAACAATCACGAGTTCAGTGTTTCTGATTCCGTTTAACAAAATAAATGCAAAACGCAATAAATCTGTTCGTTGTGAAGATATGAAGAAAGACTCTATCGATGTTGGAACAACTCGAGTTTTCGTGAAAAACTTGGGAAATAACTGAAATCCGGACATCACGATTTCCTTGTCATGTTCACATTTTACATAACGTTTTAGACAAAACGTTGTATTCCATTAATCACAATGGTTTCTGATATTTTATTGGGAACCGAAAAATTTTCCCATTTGGTTGAACAATCCAGTCATGTATATGTGAAATCGTTTGTACACTCATTTGTGTTGGGCAAGACCCGGCGAACTATACGGGCCAAATCTATGTGTGGACGCATTATATTATCATTCTTGAGATCAAAACCAATCTACTGGTAATCGCAAATAGCTTCTTCTTCTTGCTAGGAATGAACCTGGTTCTTGAATCAGATTCAAGAAACCGAATTCACAACTTTGTAGGCTAGAGACCTTGCAGTCTACGGCATCTCGTTTTCAGGTCAGCGTATCATATGCTCGAACATGGTTTATTGGCCCTGGGTACAACAAATACAGCCTAAAGAGGAATCTCTGGCACACTGCCAAGTCTGAAGAGGCCATATCTGTGTTGAATTCTGGTAATTTCGCCAAAACCTATTTTGTGCCATAATTCATTTCACGTTTAACCGTTTGAAGTGATTTTTCATTTAAGGAGTGGAGAATGGGATAGATGAACCCAGTGAATCTGTAATAATGATTTGGGTTTCCGAGTGGTGAACGCAGATCGCTGTCACATACCAATGTCTCAGTAGTGCTCCGATTTTGAGAAATGAATGTTGGCTGTCGACCGACTCTATAGCGTTTTAACATAATCAAACTCAATTCACTTTGAATGCGTGTCGGTCACAGTAAATATCAACAAGATCATCGTTAACTTCCGACCGTACTAGTGAGTTCTGTGTCTGCCGTTACTTACTCTGGTAGTATGAAACAGAGTACATTCATTTCGGGAATGGAAGGCAGCTGGCAATCACACTCAGAACGCTGAGAATTAGCGTGGGTACCCAAATGCAGTGGTAGTACACGAGAAGACGTTAGAAAGAAAAATAAGGAGAAGAACACGGAGAAGGAGATGCCGTGGTTTAGAAAAAAGTTATTAATGCGTTGGCCAGTTCAGCGTGAAAAAGAACGTTCGCTGGATAGTTGGGGTGGGAAAATTAAGAGTTCATTAAGCGAGGTCTGAATGGGTGTAAGTGTACGATCTCCCACGATGACATTGAGCAAAGTGTAGTGATAAGCCAATGAACTCAAATACTCTGTTCAGCGTGAAAAAGAACGTTCGCTGGATAGTTGGGGTGGGAAAATTAAGAGTTCATTAAGCGAGGTCTGAATGGGTGTAAGTGTACGATCTCCCACGATGACATTGAGCAAAGTGTAGTGATAAGCCAATGAACTCAAATACTCCAAACAAGATTGGATCGTAATGCCACTGTACTACTGAACAAACAATTAAAGCGAACACTTAGACAATCTCAACAGTTTCGATCGACGAATGGTTTCCGGGAAATGAATAAAAATTTGGTGCCGGACACGCCAAAAACTGTAATCACGTAATAAGGCATTCATACCCAAAAGAGTCCTTCTGAGCAGTCAATAGGTTCAAAAACAATGGGGGCGAGCCGAGTTCCGAAAAAACAAAGCGCAATAACCGACAGATGATTGTACGCAGAACCATCAAGTTGACGCGATAAAACAAAAACATCTAGGTCGAGGCTCAATTAACTATGGGAAACAGGGGAGATCGAATATACAAGGATAAACAATCGGGGGATCGGGTTGGGTCGGATTTTAATTATTGTACTTCAAAAGTCGACACAATAAGTATGGAGAAAAGACTTGATTTATCAGTACTGCGCTTAGTAGAAGAGAGTTAAAAACGAAGAGAGAGAAATGCTTGTGCATGGATAATAAACGGACTGAATGCCCACCTATCCTCTGCATACTGTTGTCAGTCTATCATAAATGAACTTCAACAGGAATGTTTAATCGGATAAATAAATGGGCACTTGGCATCCTTTGACATGTGAGCTCCAGTAGAATTTAAACAAATGAACTGTACAACATCGACCATTCGTAGGCTCTATGGTTTATGTCACTGTCATCCACACGCCAGTCTCCATGTACTCCGCCTTCTCATTACTTACACAAACACAACGGATAATGGCTTTAGTAATCATTTTCAATGTCCAATGATCATCACGTATATCACTTGCATCACCTTTATATTTCAGTCTTACTCATAAGCTATGTGTCCATTGTTACTGCTTCTAGGAAAAGAAATGAGAAAGTGAATTGCGGATGGGGAGAATAAGAAATATCCAACTAAACTAAGCGTTCTATGAACATAGGTACACCGTTGACTGCAACACGCTATAATGTCCAGCGTATAGTGTGCGGTCGCGCAATCTCCAATGTGACAGTCAGCCCGTATCAAACCTACCAGTGGTAACGGTCGAGTGTTTTAATAGCCCGCGGATAGATCTTAACTGGACAACCCTGTAATCTCTTCCAGCCGTCTGTGGCCGCATCAAACAGTGTGCGACGTAATGGCAGTGTAATCGGCATACTTACAAAATGCAGGGCGAAATTTGCGTGGGTCGCGCACTTTCGTTGCGTCGGTTAACACTTGTGGCCATAGGTTTATATACACAAAGAAGGACTACCGCATTGTTTATGTAAACGTTTCACTGCACGACGACTGAAAAACATATTCATTATAAACCTTTTACCATCTCAACAACCACTCATTTTTTGAAACCGTGTGATCAAAACAGATTCGTATATACAGCATCTGTTGTTAATGTTACCATAAGCTCATCATCAGCCGCATTATAAGTTGATGATTTGACGCTATCTAGGTGTGTGAAGCGATCAACGTTCTCAAGCGGCCTGGCTTCAACAGCATGGTCAGTCAACTGCTTAACCAATCTTGCAACACCATTCTACAAAAAATACCTTGACATATATCCTTAAAATATTTTTAGTACTGGCTAGTTCCTCCAGTTAACCGGTTCCAGGTAGAATGGTGTCTTCACATACCTGTAGCAGCCAGCACCTGCATTGTTAACTCATCGGTACTTGTAACTGTCTCGTTCATAACATCCTGCATCATGTAGTTGAATACGAAAGTAAAGTTCAGCTAATCCTTTGGAATACCCAAATCAGTTGCGTATAGATGTATATATTCAGAAAAGAGACACTAATGGTTTGTTATTTTCGAAGATGGAAGGGACCTCTGGTAAGTTCTTCTCACGATATATAGTTTCACACTCAGACAAAACGAATGTGGTCAGTTTTGAGTATGAACTGCCACCGCATCCTTAATACTGTGTGATACTCCAAACTTCTAAACCACTTCGATTGAAGATGGCGAATCTTCGAGAATACGGAAACTACGGACGACATTTTCACCGTCCCAGTTAGGTGAGCTGGTTCGGATCAACCGAACTGCTCCACAAGGTAAACAGGAAACCTATCAAGCCGAAAAGACGTGTCACTTTTTCTCGTAAACTTCTAACAACTCTCTGTCGACGGCTCGTTAATCAGCTCACAAAAATACAGCAATAGATTATTACTTAATAAAAGCCTCTTCTCTACTGCTGACATGCTCACCCACATAAACCCCACGGTCTTTAAACACAAGTTTCATAATTGTGGGTTTCAGTTCACAGAGGCCATTGTCTTGGCCATAGTCAAGATAGTCAGTCGAAATTTCTGCTTCATCTTCGTAAAACTGACGGAAATTCGGTTATTTTGCATTCACAACACCCCCTTCTTCACAACTCTTGAGATAGATGTCCAGAGCTCGGGTACATTGCGTCAACGAATTAGTTCATGAAACTTGAATGCAACTGCATTTTGATAAGCTTCCTCTAAACAGGTTATCTCTGGAGAAACAGAAATGGAGGAAACATGGCTCAAGGTTAGGTATCTACTGCGGTGTAAATCACGATATCTGACTGGATGGAACGACCGTTAGCTGCCGACGATAGAGTGAACGTTTGGCCGTAGCCCGTTGCTCTCTCGTGCTGGAAATCGGAGTTCGATATAGAAATTACGTCAGACTCTTACAGCTGAAACAGCCGACGGTTATTGTCGCTAAGTTGCCTTGGGACAATGAACATAGCATCCATTCAGTTCTCTTCCCAACTAAGACGACTGATTTGTGTCCATAAAACTGGCATAAGTAATAACGTCCACGTATTGAGTTTACCTCCAAACACCAAAGAAATGTCGTTAAAAAAACGCTGTTAGCTTCATTTAACTAGCCATCTCGAGACAAATGCGGATTTGCTGAATACACGATAACCTTAGGGTCAATGTGGGCAATATTTGATCTGTGCACTAAGTCTGACTTTGCATATGGTGCTGTTTCATTGAATCCAGTAAATAAACTTTGTTCTCACCCGAATGTCAGTCAGATCCTCGCTTCAACAGCGTCATCATTTTCGGCCTCGTTGTAATCAGACACTTTCCAAAAATCACCTACAGATAATAGTGCCCTGAGGAAAACGCAAGTATAAGAGTGCTAGAATCATCGACACATGCTTCATAGACACAGTGTACGTGAAACCTCTGACAAAATTCTTGATCTCTTTGCCAGAGCACACGGATATTGAACGCACTAGTGTTGATCATTTGTCGTAACTGCAAACAAACAGAAACCGGTGGAAAATAATAATAATAATAATAAATAAAGGGAAACAACAATTCCATAGCTTTGTGGTTGTTTGTGTAGAATAAGGCGATGATTTGAGGGACACTGTTCAGTGCCTCCATGTCAGCAGCCTATCTCACGAGATAACGGAAGATAAAGTTTTTTCAAAACCCTGTCAGAGGCCAGTGACTTAAAAGCTTTATTAATTCATCAGTGAGGTATTCTCCTTGTATAAGAGTGTAACGACTGATGCATTCATGTCTAACCACAGTTACTGCTGCACGTAACCAACGTACATGAAGCTGTTTAGCAGCATGTTGAATGCTTCTGGTCGAAGGCTAACTTGTCCAGATTTTGTCTTTGCCATTCGAATGATGGTAGTACAGAATCTATTAAACTAGTGCTATTGTAGACCCACCGAAAATTACATCACTATCAAATCTTTCATACGCAAATGGAAGTACGACACAAATCCTTGTGAGTGTCATTGGTTCATATCCGGTTGTTCCCAGCAGGTCTCGTTACATGATTGCACCTTGAAAAGACCAAGCCTCCGTTCAGCAATGCACAGTATCCTGAATTTTGATAGATTGATTCTTTTAGAGGAGCTAAGGAGCTTTTGCTAAGTGTAGATATTCTTGTTCGTTGTTATGGGTGGAAATAAAGACGTACACTGTTGAGATCGATAACCATATGGTGTGCTATCTAGTTCTCATGTGATGCCTACTTTCACATCATGGTACCTGCCCCTTCACTTCGGTAAGACAATTTAGCAAATTCGTGTTCCACAGAGTTACATGCTCTGACTCTACATAGTTTTGTTGTCAGTGCCGTGTGACCTGTAATTGACACCAATGTTTGTACATATCAATTTCATGTACGGAAATCGTTGAGAGCGATTCCCGTACTTTGACAGTCATTGGTCCATAAAATACACAGGACGTTCTGCAACCACTGTGAACAAGAGTGACCTAAAATCTGTCAGCGCTTTGAGTAAGTGTCGAGTTGCAAACCATCATTAGGATTTTAGCCAAGGTAGTATGGCTTCACAGTAATTTCACGTATAGTTCTGACCCCGGCCACAACTTTAGGATTGTAGTGC
Source organism: Paragonimus westermani (assembly GCA_008508345.1). Lineage (NCBI taxonomy): Eukaryota > Metazoa > Platyhelminthes > Trematoda > Plagiorchiida > Troglotrematidae > Paragonimus > Paragonimus westermani. The sequence goes on along the minus strand of QNGE01001269.1, from coordinate 165,401 downwards.
GTTCGCGTAACTTTCATTTGCCTAGAGTTTCCAGCAGCCCAGTTATCAGGCCCGTTGAACTGCGGGATTTGTTTGTCACCGTAGACGATCGGCTTATTGGAATACTAAGAACACAGTTTTCGACCACCTTCAGGTTCAGCATACACGAGCTCTTTAACGTGGAGTTCCTTAAGTGGTCAAAATTAATTTGCTGCAATCGTCCAGTGGTGGAAGATTTTTGAAAATCTGCAATGATTGGAAAGAGCTCAAATAGTGTTCATAGTGTTTCTTGCGATGTTTATGTATGCTTCGGAAACAAGTCCTTCATTCTCGGTTTTTCCTGGTCAACTTTTATTCCTTTGATTAACAATGAAGTTTGTTCGAATTTGAAAATCAACCGTAACACGATTGGTAGCTTCATTGCTTTTCGACCACTGTATTCACTATAAAGAGATCTTACAACTGATTGGACATTCCGTTGCTTGTAAATGAAGCGGTACACGCAGTCACAATTGTCCCTTATTGTCTAGAGGTCATGGCAGTCAGACTAAACTAAACGTCACATCTCATGTGAACAAAGTGTTGTGTCCGCAAAAGACGCTTGGCCAACAAGTTGGTTTATTGCGCAAACTTCCATATAGGTCATGTCCAAAACTAAACCACAAACGCGTACACTCATTTGCACGACGGACATGCACTCACATACATTGGGTGACAGTACGTGGTCATTCGCCTTGGTGAAAGTTTTCACACATCATGTACACACTGTTCCGATAGTCTCTTCTTGTCCATCGTGTTCGGGGCTTGTCCTTTTGTTCCTGAATGTCGCCTGTGGGTAATACACTGCTTGTGAGTAGTATGCTACTCACAACGAAACTGCCTGTTATACAACAAAAGGAAGGTGTTTAATTGAATGGATTGTTGACAGGCGCCAGTCAAACTTACTGGCTGAGCGACGGAAAGAGACAGTTACATTCACATATCTGGAATCAATGTAGGACAAACTGTTAGTGTTGACGACCGTGAGATGATAAACTGGCCCTCGGCAATGAACATGAAGCCACACACTCATGATTGGCTATATCCGTTTCAGATTGGCCTATCACAGTAACCGTCACCATATTTGGCTTGCGCTGCACCACTTGTGTTTTCACTCACACACCGTGTATCCAAAGTAAACCCGAAGGCATAAGATGCGTCTCAGACATTGCTAATGGGAATGACTTGAGTATGAGACGTTCTACCGATACAGTGTCCAAGTTTCGCCGCGATACAGCAACATAGACAGCACCATTGAGCGGCAGACGTGAACACGTAACTCGCTGTCCGTGGGCAGATCTGTCAACAGATTGCCGCCCAGTTAGTAGAAGTCTGTTCAACTATCCACTGATACGAATTTAAGTCGCATGTGCATAAACAGCACCCCCGCACGAAGAAGGCTGAAAGAAAGAAAATGCCTTTCTTGTGTTGATATCCAACTCAAACTCGGATGCCGCGATCGCCAAAGTCGTGGCCAATCGCTGAAGTTCTTCCTCATCATCTGCAAACAGCGTACTGTCATCTAGAAACAGAAGCATGCGCATCGTTGAGCCATGTAGCCAACTTGTGGCATCGAAACGTCGAATATCCACTAGGTGTCCCTCTGTGCGGCAATCAACCTGAAAACCGTATCTCCGCCGAGTCCTGGAGAGCAAAAGACACTGATACACCGCAGAGAACTGCACACCCATACGCACTTCGCCAGTACCACTAAACAGTAGATCAATATACCAGCATCCTCTGAAACGTTCGTTATAAAAAAACAACACAAAGCGTTGGAAACAAAATTGAATTTCCCAGTGAAATAATGACCGTGTTGCGCGTAATCATACTTCACACAAAACTACACTCTAATCGAGTTTGGCGTCAGGGGAAACGGTACAAAGTCAACGGTTACGGTATAAATTACAGATGGGCATCCGACCACTTGACAAGTTTAATCATCGAGAAGAACAGCACACTAGTTATTTCATTCGAAGCGAGTAAAAGAGCTGTCATTTTTTAGCCCCGTGGTGACATCACTTGTTGAAGTGAGATAAAAAGCCGAGCACCAAATGATAAATGACTGATTCTACACAATCGGTTGATGGACGTTATGAAGGAACCTTTCTCTGCTAGTCGATGCACTCAGAGTCCTTCTTATATATCTTAATTTGAGGCCGTAATTTACAAGTTCTCTGAAGCAACAAAAAGCCGCCGTCATGATGACTACCAACAGCTGTACATTCGAAGCATATTGTCCACAGTGACAACCCCACATTCATTCTATACCCTATACACCCTATACCGATTAAGTTGTCTGTATCGTGTCTTCCGAAATTTAATCTGTCTTGTAGAGTGAAGGAGAGATAAATGGATTTTGGTTTCTGACTAATAAAAAAGCAATAACCGTTGAGTGGTATCATTCCAAAAGGAAGGTGTCTGGTGCAACAAGGGTATTTATGTGTGAATTCATTCTGGTAGCTCACGGCGGACTTTGTGAAGTTTTGGTCATAACATGGCTCCTTTCTTCAGCAGTACTGTCGTTAAGAGGTGACCTATGAAAATGCCATTTCCAGCTATACAGTATTCTTTGCGTGGCGGGACAACAGACAATCCCCATACAACAGAATTAAACAAACAGCGATCACATGACAAACGTTGTATGAAAACATCGCAGTCAGATTCCTCCGTATAGTATACGAACACTCACAAGGTAACGTCGAATTTTCCTATTTGTATTTGCTACGAATTCAGACAAAGCGATAGAAACGATCAATCAAGGATCCCCTTCAGTGTAACCCGTCTAACTATCTGAAGGGGTGAGGTGAACAAGTGAACGTGGTTTACGAGACTACAGACCCCGACGTATTCCCAATTATAAGAAAACACGGTTGGCGGCATCCGATTCGGATTAGCCTGTCACAGTGACCGAAGCCAAAGGACGCCTGCGCTCATCCATCACTGCAATTGGCTTGCGCTGCACCAATTGCAGTTCCACCAACACACCACATATCCAGTGTAAACCCGAAGGAATAAGACCGGGAGGTGTGCCAGTGGGGCCTTTCTGTCCAGCCGGCCAATGCTGGTTAGCCACTTGATTGGCTAATAAGGA
>QNGE01001269.1:143195-160744 GCA_008508345.1 Paragonimus westermani | reverse complement strand
TCCCCGCAGCCATTCACAGTGTCTCCAGCGATGCGAATTTCGGGTGGAGGTACACAAGCAGCACCTCCACCAGGAGAAGGCTGAAAAAACGAATACGTCTTACCTGTGTTGATGTCCAACCCGAACTTCGATGCTGCCGAAGCGAATGTTGTAGCTAGACGTTGCAGCTCTTTTTCGCTGTGCACTAGCAAGGCGCTGTCATCGGCGAACACACACACACACGCACACACAATGGAATAAGTGGTCTTCAAACTAGCGTCGCTGCGACGCTGATTCATACGATAAGCCTAGACGGGTGTTCGTGCGTATTTACATGACCAACCAGCCAGCAACGTCATGAGCCGGCCAGTCAGAGACAAGAAGGCACGAATAAGCGCCAATCATATGTGATGTTAAAATTATTAAAGCAATGTGCAAAATGTTTGCGAGACTCGGGAAATAAAAATCCGGCAGTCAGTTCGAAATTTTACTTAAAAAACAAAATATGCTGTCCTTCATTATAGCAACAAAAGCACCTATTGGGCAAAAATGATGTTTTTGAACATTTTGTCATACAGTGTGTTGTTAGGTGGCATCTCTTCAGCAACGTCACTTGTTCAACAGTGGTGAGTACAAAATCAAGATTACAAGTTATTCTGCAGTTCGCGGTAAAACCTCATAAATTTCTCACAGATGAGTTGGAAGACCTGTCATCCTCTTAGAATGACTTTGTTTATTGTCAAATTGAAACCTTCTTTTTTCTAAAGAAACCTCTCCTGGTTCACCGTATCCTTGACCACTGATGCTTCAAATGCCTCAGAGGACTTCAACGGAATTTAATTTTTTTACAAAATCTGCAAGAACCGAGTGAGTAAGCGAGTGTTTCTAGCCCCACCTCTGACAAGCTGTAATCCCCCCTGGCACGGCGCACCTGTGAATGCTTTTATAAAACCACTGAACCATCGTGATCTGTGAACAGATTTCAACCATCATAGGTTCAACAAATATCCGACGAATCTTTTCGTTTTAAACCCACATTCGATCTGAATATGTTCATTGAATGTCCTCCTCAACTTCATTCGGCATGTTGAGGACGGGTTGTTGGACCTTGATTATAAAGCCAGTCCATCGTCCATTTTCTCAGCTTCACGCAAGTTGGTGATTTCGGCTCAAGTGATCATGTCACCATATGGTGAACCAATCGGCTGGATTTGTTAACCAGGCAACTCGCATCGCTTATGTATCAAAACGTCAATTTCCTGGCAGTGACTGCTCAAAGTGAGATGACAAGTAATTGCGTTCCACCTGTGTGTGCGAGTGGCAGGCATGTCCAGTTACCGGAAGCTCAGGTTGGTCATTGGCGTCCGTGTGCGTAAACTATTTTGCTTTCTTGAGGGGGTGTCACTTTGGATTCAAATGCTCGTTCTCAGTATAAACATTCCGTAGAACTTGTACAAAACGGACGGAGTTATCTGAGGGGGCTCGCAATCGAACGACCTGTTTGGAGAATATGACTATTGGAGGGGCCTATGACAGTGGGAGCACTGGGATGAACCCATGCGTTTTCGTATGTAACAAGACGGAGGGTGAATGAGATAATGAAATGATCAGTTCATTATCACAGGCACGCACAACCGATAGTTTTTGGTGGTTGTCCCAAACATAAGTTTAGAACGAGGTCCCCTCGGAATTCCCACCTGTTAAATAGTTAGGGGTTGCGTTGAACTACAATTTGGTACGACATGCATGTGCCAACAAGATGACCCACGTGTTACGCTCAAATTCGCTTCTAATCCTGTACACTTTCACCCTCCACTTTGTGAACACCTGCGTCGTCTCACTCTGGTCATCCTGTACATCCGTACTTTTTCTGAACTTCCGATGAAAGCATTTGAACCTATTTCGAAATCCATGAATCACACGTCTGGCTGCAGCGCTAGCTTTCGTTACTGTCTCATTGAATATACTATGTTATAACCTTCCAATGCAAGCAGATTGCTTGTCTCCAAAGTTTGTCCGCTTCCGACCATCCACTCCAACAATAACTCTCTGTGTGCACATTCACATCTCAAACTGGACCCCGCTCCATATATATATATATATATATATATATATATATATATATATATGCTCATGGCTCTTGCGTAATCTTTCGCTTGGTAATCTTACAAAGCGAACTGACGGCGAAAATGAACTAATAGCGCTCTTAAGCATCGTATCTGTTGAACATTTAGCTACAGAAGACAATTAAATATTCACCCCAAGAGGTACATATGTCAATATTCTGACTTGATATCAATAAATAAAATATGTATGATGCTGATTTGCAGCGCCCAACCCAAGCTGACCGGACAAACGCAATTTATTTAAACTTCAGTACCCTCGTTCAGACCTGCTAAACTTTCCGGAAGTAGACAGCTAGAGTAATTAGTTGTTCGGAGCGAGGAGAATAAGTCGCGATGTGGGTAAACATCGGCTGCACCATTTTTGAGGAATATTATTGCTCACAAGCGAAAGTGGTTGAGCGTTCCGAGTTGATAATTCGGTCGTGCCTAGTGTGAGGTCAATGGCGCAGTGGTTAACACGGTTGCCCCATGATTGGAATGGCCGGAGTTCAAATCCCGGCCGTGGCAAGGATATGCACTACTGACGAGCTCTAATGAGAGCGAAACTCGAGTCTGGTGCTTCTTTTCGAAAGAGGCTGGCTGGAAAGTCTATCTGAATGCGAAGGCTGCGATCAAATGTGAGTGATGATCAAATTGAAAATAAACCAAATCCCCGACTACTCATCTGAATATCAGTTACTCATTTAATCGCCATTTCTGGTTTGTGTGCACAGTTTATTTCATTCATTCGAACTACTTAAAAAAGGTCAGTAGCTCCATATTTTGGGCGGAAGCGCTTGTACTGAGTTTTAGCTACAATTAATAGTGATCAAAGTAGACCAGCTCACACCTACCAGTTTATCAGAAAAAAACTCGCACGCGAGTCCAATCACAATCACTATGAGGATATCTTTGCTATAAGTTCATCTTCTCGAAGTGACATCTTTCCCGCTGGCCGGCCATCCACATTTCAGTTGATCGTCAACTGAATAAGTGCTTATCGATCAACATACGGAGCTTGAAAGAACTGTCGAATTAGATGAACGGATGATAGTCCAGCCGAGTGACAAATTAAAAACGTCGGCCAGATGAATGTCTTACATTCACCGAAGGTCACATAAAGGATATTTACTGAGACGGCCACAGCAAGAGTATAGGTGGATGCTCATTCAGGCAGTGAAATAGTCTTAAATGTTCCAAAGGCGTTAAAATGGCTCATCATTATTTCAATAACTGACGGTTGATCGCAATTTTGGGTTGTTAGTGGTTGAGCTCATTTCTGATCTCGAGGTCACCATTCGAATCTATCACATGGTTAAGGTAACTTGAGCACCGCCTAGTACAATCGTTTCTAAATGAACTCACAACTATTTTCCAAGCTTGAACTGTGATTCAAATGAACCAGGATCCACGTACTTAACCCTATGAGCATGTGGGTATGGACCCAACTATCGGCAACCAAACGTATTTCGTACTTCTGTAAAACCCGTAGTGTACACTCGAGCTATCCGAGCGCTTCCTAGGATCCACGTGACCCAATTGGACAGTTAGATGCAGAACGCATTCATATCACTCCCCATGATCTGGCTAGTTCCAACTAGAGCCTAACTCAAGAGATTCAACCACGGCTGTGAAGTGTCACCCAAGGAAGCACTTTATTTTACCTTTTAGCAGTAATCGATTTCCGGTTATAAAGTACCAACTTGTTTGGAACTACCTGCACGAGCTCTACAGATATTAAAATCTAGAGGTCGCTTGCTACCCAAGAACATCCAGACGGAATGCCGTGTGCCAAGTTCAAGCTAGATAGGTTCTTCATTTTAATCATGATGTGTGCTCGCGCTTAAAAACAATGTTTACCAAAATGAAACCAACACAACTTTCTATAAACTCAAACAACGTGTGACACGTACCGATAAGCACTATACGCCGGAAGGTTGAATGTGCACATGAAACCGACTGTCTGTTCGTAATCACCAGACGGTACACCTGTAATTATCAAAGAAATGTAACATGTATCATACATCCAACTAGAAAACTAGATGCACCACCAACTGCGGTGTGTGAGATTCTCTCAGCAACGCCACAGCTCGAGCCACACAAAAAGTTTGACCGTCATTCATGGAGCAATCAACTTCGAACAGCCTTGTAAGGATTATGGAACTTTACATTGATATGATAGACAACCTCAGAGTACCTCGGCCGAGTTGCAGCTAACCAAAAGTATGGCGACTGAAGATTGTACACATCGTTAACATTAACCACGGCAGCTAACATAGGTGGGCGTCATGAAGAAAACGCGCCCGAACACGTTGGTAAACGAACCTACGTAATCAGTGTAATCCGTGTCTCGACCTAATAGAAGCTCACCGATAACAACGCCTGAGTGTTAACTGTAACACGCAGCCGAAACCAGCGAGCGCGCACGGATTGAATTTGAGTTGTGTAACGGGGTGTGCTGCTGTGTTGTCGGTGCCGTTTCAGCTTTCGTTCGTGTAAGTTGTGTGCATGGCTTACTGGGCCTTTGGCTCACGCTTGTTCATGTTGTTTCCCTTTACAGGACTTTCGTTGGACCGTCTACTTCGGAAGAATGCTGTTCCCCGGTGCCTCCGCATTGCCCCAAATTCGGTTTACGGAGAGTCTGAGTGGAAGCGGCTGGCCTGCATGTTACATTAATCACACAGTCGCGGGTTCTGGGTTGGCTGCTGCAACTACCTATACTTGAGCAGCCTGGTAATATCCTACCCGCATATGATCTCGTATGTCATACGGAGGCCAACACAGTTCATTTGGAAACTGGAAACACAACCAATTTGCCATGGCAACATCTCAGTAGTTGACATTGACGCAAACCAGCCATATTACCAGATGAAAAAGTCCCAGTTTAGAAGTAAACAAGGGAAAGAAACAGGGCTTGACAAAGTTCCCACATCTAACTTCGAAGAAACAGCATGAAGATGTTTGTATTCCGTAAACAAACAACTAATTTGAAGATGATAGTTAACTTCCATCTGCTGTCAATGTCCAGCTTCAACTATTGTTCTTAAATTGCGGGCAACATGGAGGAGAAAAGCAGTGTTCGTGCTACAGAACCCAGTTAGCTGCCACCCCAAGGGTTTACGAGGCACAAGATGCAACCCAGGAGATAAGTCTGACCTAGGGTAGGTAAAATAACAGACCGTTTGCGAAATGTAATACCGACCAACTTGTCGACTGATTTACGTCATGACCGCCTTGTCTTGTTATGCAACTGCTTGCTTGACAGTTTGACCTACGTACTACGTTATCGCCGCCAAATAGTTTATTGATTAACATTTCTGTTGTGGCCAGTGACACTGAACCATAATCGACCAAAAGCAATTATACGTATGCTCTCATGTACTTGAACACCAGAAGGAAATTATAAAAAAGAAATTTCTTCGCGATTTGTACGTTGTTAAGTTAATATTGACCACATACATACGGCGTTTGATCCCTCGCACTGAACACCCCCATGGAGTGAACAATGAACTTTGATCCCCAATTTTTTCTCTAGACAGAAATTCTCTATCCTCATTTTTGAAACTAAATTAAGGTGCACATCTCCTAAGAGAAGCAGCTCTACAATAAGATTATTGGATTCTTTAAACGTACCATCTGGAATGACGCTGATGGCAAAGATGAACAGGAAAGAAGAAAAAAGTTACATGTAACGAACACCTGAGACTACCGTTCACAAACTCTTAGCCCACCTGCTCAATAAACATGTGGTGATTCTACCAAATTCACATGTTCCTCCGAAACTTCTCTGGGAACGATATAGTTACAGGAAGCGTTACTTCCAATCGAGTCAGGGTTGCTTTTGGGGATAAAATTGTCACACTCGTTTATTGCCTATGAAAGTACCAAAACTCCAACATCTGTCACAAAATTAAAGGGGTCGAACTTGAAAAATCTCAACAAATGTGATCAGTGCACTTAAGACTAAAGAGGAATTCTGTCAAACTTTCATAAATCTGGCTTACCACAGATAAAGTGAGCTGAGTCAATATCAAATCAATAAGTAACTTGAACACAACAGAGACCAGATTGATGTCTGCGGTTGTAGTGCAGAATTCCGGTCACTTTTTCAAAGACAAGGTACCCATTAGGCACAGAAAACCTTAAGAAAGAACGGCTACAATTCTAATAGCAATCTCTTGATACCATTCTTGCAAACATGGATTGGGTGGAGTCAGGGTTCTGGGAAATGTGGGTTTCAAAAGTTTGAGCACCACAGTTACGTTTATCTCCGACGGAGTACCATCCAGAACAAAACTAATAACTCGTCTTTCACCAGTAATATTAATCGGTTTGAGACAGTTGAAGTGTTCCTCGTAATATTCGACCCGTTTACCAGGTTAACACAGTTAATTGATGAAAAAGGGGTTATTCTTTCCAACTAATATTTATCGATCACCAACGTAGTCATGAGTGAGAAACTGGTATTCTGAAAGTCCCAAACAAGAATATTCGTCCGACCACCTCCAGCTGTTCGACCAAGTGATGATCACGGCCTTTGCATAACCTTATCATAGAATTAGGCTTTGGTTCCTACTGTTTGTCTTTCAGAAGGAATCACGTGAACGTTGGAAGCTCAGTTCTATCGCAACCACGCTGCTAACCCGGAACATACTTCTTCACCACAAGTCTTCACAGCATATACACTTATCTGTCAGTGTTTGTTGGATTCTCGCAATCGATTTTAAATGGTCAAGTTGCGCATCAGTGCTGTTCGGTAAGCGTTCCTCACAACCTTGTTGATCGCATGTTAAATTTTTACATCTACGAATCCATGACCTGTGAATAAAGTGAAGAATGAAATCAGCACGAGTAACATCCAGACCAAGGTATAAACAGTAACTCGAAGAATCTCGATAGTCTTCAACAGAGTGGCACCATCTATAAACACTTGATAAGAACAAACTGTGTCCATGGTCGAACTACATAAGGCTGTTATCGTGTGAGTTAATGCTTCTTAAATGAAGTGCCTAACAAAGGAATCATGAGATACACATATACACAACAATCCCTCACCGTTCAGTGTGCTGTGCACTGGAAGTAAACATACCAACCAGTCGATTCTTTTCTGGGACAAGACGACTAAACTGGCAAAGATCCGCACTCCTCCATGCTCCTTTCGTACTACTCGGCTACGGTATGGAATAAAGGTGCACGAAGTGACAGGCGATTAACTGATATTTTTAGTGCACGGTGAAATCCTTTTAGTCTGCGCATCGCGAAAAAAAATGAGAGGGTCCACTATCCTGGAGCCCACTTCCAAATAGATTCTTGCCACACACAGCACTGTTTATTCATTGGTACCATCAGATACAGAAACAGATGGCCGAATTATCAAGAGCGATTGAGATTTCGCAGCAGTAAAGTAACGCACCTCCCAAGGTCACTCATTATACCAACTCCGGCTGTCTTTCTCTATCCCGAGGTGACGTATTATCGAAGGATTTGGTGGCAGCCCCAGTACCACTGCCGCTGCTTAGGCAGCTTCCTATGAACAGAAACAAGCCCATTGCTTCTGTAAGGTCACAATCCAATGCTAAACCCATGTAGCCAGAAGAGGTTTGTAGTACTCTGTATCTGAATTCCGGAGTACCTGGCAGAGTGAGGCACTGTTCAACCTGCCAATCATGTCTGAACTTTGTCGAACGGATGCCTGTAGACTGTAATTGGCGAGAGTTCTATGCCGATCAGGATGACTGCACCCGCACTTGCCAAGTAGCTCAGTGAGGAAAGCAGCATGGTTAGTAATGACCATCAAGCCAGCCGTTAGTTTGAATTGCCAACAGGAACTTCGATATCAGAGTGGTAAGTTATTCTTCCGAGATTTGGCGGGGAAACATACTTAAATACCATCGGAAAGTCTATCCAGGTTGCAAGTTTTGTAATATGTCGGGAGCATTTCACTCAAATTCACTTGCATTTTCGTGCAGTTGACAGAAAACGAAGGTTGTGTGAAGATCCAGCGATCGAGGGTAAAAAACGTCCACAGTTGTGTTCCTACATATTACTATCCACACATTACGAGTAACAAAAATTTATCTCAAGAAAATAGCTTCTGATAGGGTATCTACTCGTAACTTCAGAAACTGTGATTGGACCGCACCATAACAATCCACTATGCAACAGATTAGTGACACCGTCGTACTTCGGCTGATGCGGTTTGCAAAAGCCAGCGTGAGGATTGCAGAAGTCAGACGGTGTGCTCCAAGTTTTTAGTACCCAACTGGAATAGAACGATCACAGAAGTGTCGCCTTCCCGTCAGCTAAAGTTTATAGGATGTTGAAAAGAATAACGCAGAGAATCCTAATCGTTCCCTAACAACCGTAATCGTCACGCGTTTCGAAAAACCGGGATTGATTGGAGGTCAAAAATTGTGTTAGAGGCTCGGTGCTAAAATGAATGAAGTACGAAACGACAAGAATACTCAGAAAGACAAGAAACGAGTCTCGAGGTTCTAGGAGAATGCGATTTTATGTCCGTTTCCTGAAAGTTCAATTTCTAGAGCGGTCACTGGCAAACATCATACTTACGAAAGCTACAATCGGGCGACGCTGACACATATCCTGGAACTTGTTTTTTTAAACCACCGAAGGTCAACGAACATTGTTCAACGACAAAACGATCTTTTAGCTTACGTAACTGACTAATTTCCAAGCACTGTGTTAGTTTACTAAAGAGCCGTGCATCTACAATGTTTCGGTTTATCAGATGCTTCGACACCGGAAGACAAGCTGACTGCCACTGTAAATTCAATGACAGTTTATGAGCGTTAGTGCGAACGGTTGAAACAAGGTGGTGTACCACCACACTCTGTGAGAAATAAACTCGATGCTACATTTAGTTTGCTATGAATGTTTCGAGTTGACTCAGTTGAACAGCGGCCCAGAGCGCCAAAATGAAATCTTTGGTACTCTGTTCGATATCCGGGCTAAAGGTTTTAGGACGATATTACGAAAAACACAAAAAGTACTAAATATTTTTGACCCAAAAACTGTATCTGATAGTAAACCTTATTCTGCTTTGCACCGATAATAACAACACAGACTACTATTCCGTACACATTTCGCGACGAATTACAAATACCTAAAGAATCTCAACAGCTTAACAATGAAGTTCAGAGATCTAATGAACAAATGTACGTAAGATCCTCATTCATGCATAGGAGTCCCCGAGTATAAAATCTTTATCCATTTCAACGAAAAAGAATTTCTGATTAGTCTTCTTACAAGAAATTAAGAGAATGATCAAGCAGAACTCGACTAGCCTATTATAGGTTATAGACTCCATCCTACTGCTAAAACAGGTAAAAGAACAGCAATTGTCACAACAAGATAAGTGTAATTCTCTGGCGTAAAGAAGTTACAATCTGTACGAATTAGCCTTTTTCCAAAAGTAGCCAAAAAGTTCGATATTTTCGAGACAACCCGGTGGCACACATCATTCACCAGTTATGGGTTCAAGCCCCGACATAGATGTGAGCAGTCTGGCAGGCCCGGCCCATATATAACCATTGTACCATACGGTGTCAACTTTGGATATTTGGTTGTGAATTAGGCCGACATCATAAATTAAAAAGAGAACCTTAGAAGGCTCCAGCAGTTTGAAAAAAGAGGGGCAATGAGTACAAGTATATAACCAGCACCAAGTGTGGAAATGTGCGCTGGAGGTAGAAACTCATGTTTTCAACTAAACAGGCCTAGCTTCTCAAGTGGCCACCATCCTCCGATCGTGCTAAATGGTCAATCTAATCGAACCGGCTAGGTTTTGCCACAGAGCAGGAGTGTCCTAAATCGCATAGCAAAGTAGCAGTAACTCACATGCATGATGCGGGACACAACAGAAAATATGTTAACTTACGGAAGGTTCAATTTGCTCATGAAACACATCAACTCGCGTGTGAAGTTGTAGGGCATGTGAAGCTTCTTGAGCCACAGTGAAGACCCTCACATTTAAATCGACAGTACAGTCAAATACAAATCGGACTGACTGAGACAATATGATATGGTGTCCACATATATGTGCGTTTTGTTACGCATAGTGAAACTAATACGATAAAATGGGTGCAGCCAAACGGAAACTCAGGGTCAGTAGCAATTAGTAACACTGTAACATCAGGGTTTCCATGAGCATGCATTTTACACTCATTGACTAGATAGAAAGATCACCTTTCTCTTTCACGAGCGCAACCGAACGGAATACAGTTGGGCAACGGTAGTGAGTAAGTGACGTCATAGTCGAGCTAGTTTTTGCAGCTGTTGCATGAGGACAGTACGCACTCACATGTTCACGAAGCTAAACACGAGTCATCCTCAGGTCCAGTTAGGCCAATAATATGTATTATGCCCACGGGAGATGAATTTTCAGCATTTTGCATGCCCATATCCTCAGTAAGTGGAGGAAAAGTGATTAAATCTGAGTTACAAAGCAAGAATAACGATTACAAAACGTACGGAAACATTAGGGAACAGTTGTCGTTGATGTCATTTATGAGAAAATGCAGTGATTCAATTTTGTGGTAATTCAATAGGAATGGTGGGTTTGAGTGGAAGTCGAACTAAACAAAGGATAATTGGGACAGGATGCGTGCACATAAATATCAGTATTGGGATCTATTGGAAAGTGTAGAAAAAGATCAAAATAAACGAGGTGAGTTATGATAGGAAAATTTTCCGGAAAATGTTCGCACATCGAGACGATGACAAACAATAGCAAAACCAGTAAACTGTTGACAGAGACACGTCTTATGGATTTGGTAAAAAGTACAGTATCTCGACGACAAACCATGGAAAACGACTATAAGTGCAGTGGAGAAGCACACAGGCTTTGATAAATCAACCAATCAAGCGGAGTGGATTGGAAACAGAATTTAAGCGCCAGGTACCAAACGAGGGTTTTCGTACTTGGGTGGAAACATCAATAACATGAGCTGACCATGTCATGTTGTTACTGAAAGTAATCCACAAATATTTAACACAAAACCGAAATAAGGGCTTATTACTTATGTGAAGGAAAGGCTGTATGTGTCGGAAATTTCCTCATATTGTTTCTGATTCACATGCGAAAACATTATGGGAACATGTGTGGATGTGTCAGAAGACAAACAGCGGGACTCTGACTAACAAGAGCATTCGGATAAGATACCCAACAGAATGGGAGAGAGGAAATCTGATCGGATGTTCAGTGCTGAACGTCACATCATGTCTATTTGATTAACAGTTCATGATCTTCAACTAATGTGGATAAAATATAAAGTGACAATAAGAAAGAGGAGAAAAGTATACTCTGCGGGACAACAGTGATGAGTGGTGAGGAAGCTTGACCACTGAACTGAGTAAATTGACATCGAATTGTAAGGTAATCAATGGCGCGGTGGTCAACACGGTTGCCTCATCCAAAGCGTGGCCGGAGTTCAAATCCCAGCCGTGGTAAGGACGAGCTTTAATGAAAACGAAACTAGAGTATAGTGCTTCTTTTCGAAAAAGGCTGGCTGGAAAGTTTATCTGAATGCGAAAACTGCGATCAAATGTGCATGACGATCAACTTGAAAATCACGTTAAAGCTCGAAAACTAGAGCTTCAATTTCAGGTTCAATGGGGAGTTGAAATACCGGCTCCAAATCAACGCCTCCAAACATATTGCTGTAGCCTACTAGACGTATGCGAACAGCTCTTGATTTTTAATTAGGCAATGACAATGGAATGAAAGAGACAAGCGAGAGCATTTGAGGATAAGCATAGAGGAAAGCAGGCAAACTTATTAAAATCTGTGATATTCACCGAAGCTTCCGTTCGAACAGGAATGATTTCGATAAAAAAAATTCACCGCAGAAGATAGGCATAATGCCGTTTCTTCTTTAGGGATGGATGTGATGGGTGCCGGTTTCCCGTAGTCAGAAATATTGCGTTGTGCGAAAGTGCGCAAATTACTGCGTAATAGGTTCGTTAAAAGTCCAGCGTATACCTTGAGAATGATCGGTGATAAACTGTCAGGTCAAACTGCTCTGCTGAAATTCAACACGACAGGTCCTTTAAAACAGCTGAGCTCACAAGTGGAGTAGACGAATAAGTGTAAGAAGAAAACTGTGTGAGGGCTGAGAAAGAATTACCCGCCATTTTTTTCAGCGAATGTTTGGGCGTTTCGATGCTGACAACTAATTCCTTGACATCAGAGTCCAACCGATTTAGCATTTTCATGAAATCTCAGATATCCCAGAGGTTACTGTCACTCAGTAATGTATTCACATATACCAAATTCAAATGGTTCAACTCAAAACTTAAAAAACCTCGAAATATATTCCACCGCTGAGTACCTGTTTTTCAATTTGTAACACCTTCCTCTATTCCTATCGAAATATGTGGCAGAAACCAGCCCACACAAAGAAAATGGATTCCCAAGGAAAGCAGATGTAAAAGCACAACATATGGACGGGGTCAAATCGAACATGAGATTTTTGAGCCCACTTGATGAACAAAAAAAGCGAACCCTGTATAGGAAGAGAGTAGGAAAAAGAGAGGAAAGAGAAGGAACCTAACTACTAAAAGTAGCTACGTCTATATTTAAACATGTAACATCAAGGTGCCTACACCCTGCAAACAAACAACTGAGCTGTAAGTGAAAATAAGGCGTCATCAACAAGACAGTCTTTCTTACGGGTCCCACTACCCCGCGTCATTAGATCCACTCACTTCACAGACAACTCGGCCAAACAACGACAACATTCACGCTACAGAGTTCGGTTAGCCGCTATCTTACCTAACGTCTCCAACCACCGACTCTATGAATTGCGTAGGTCCCAGCCTGAGAGACGAACCCAATCTACAGTGACAAACCCTTTCGTGAACGATTTCATTTGCCCATGCCAGGTCACCATCTGTCCACCTCACACCTTATGCCAGTCGATCACAGTGTCGGTAAACAGTGCTCGACGTGGCAGTTGACTAGCTTGCATCGTTAGTACATGTCCTAACCATCTAATTCAATGAAAATGTAAGGAGCGAACAAAAGAACTCGTTTGACAGTCAGTGTCAAACACCCGCTTCCTAACCGCTTCGTTGATTACTCGCTGATGCCACCCGATACCAGCGATTGAACGCAGACACCGGTGGTCATATACTTCAAGATGGCTCAGGTTCTCTACCCTCAGCGACCACGGTTCGCTGCCGTAAGGTAATACTACCCTCATTGTTGTTATTGTGTATACGCAACCATTGAGCTTCAGAGAGATGCCTCTCTGTCGTCATAGGTGTTTCAGATTGACAAATACCGCCCTAGCGTTACAGATACGTATTTATACTTATTCCCTACCCCCAAAGCCATTGCCTCTGATGCAGATTCTCAGATATACAGACCGGTCAACAACCTCTATGACTACATCATCTAACATCAAATCTAAGTGGTCACAGCGATCCTGCAGAAGCACTTTGCATTTTGAGGCTGCTGAGCGCATTCCGAAGTATTTAGCAGAACGCGAAATAGCATCTAGCATTACTTGTGCCGACTGAAAATTGTCAAACAGCAGCACTTTGTCGTCGGCATAATCAAGATCAGTCAGTCTTTCACCAGGTAGGAGGTCCACGCCGGCATCTTGTGAGTGCCGGAGACAATCCTCTATTACTTCGTCTATGACGAAATTAAACAAAAATGGTGAGAGCGGACAGCCTTGACGTACGCCGCTCATGGAGCTGAAACTGTTACACAGTTCACCGTGAACCCTAATCTGAGCTGAACTATGGGAATAAAGCGCTGACAACATGTTCACATACTCGGTAGGTACACTCGTGCATCTAAGCCACTGTAAAAGTGTAGATCCATTCACCAAATCGAACGCACCGTTGAATAAGAGAAATACGGCAATTGTTGACCAGCGATACACGTAACGCTGCTCCAGAGTTTGACGAGGGGTAAAAATGTGATCTACACGTTCCCGCCCACAGCGAAACCCTGTCTGTTCCTCCCTAATGTTTACCTCTCGAGCTGCAGTGAATCGACGAAGTAAAATGGGTCCCAGAACTGCTATAAATGACTGGAGTCAAACTAATTTCCCTGTGGTTTTCGCAAGAGTCCCTGATACCTTCCGTGGATGTGGGAACTATTGTCGAGTGACCCCAGCACGAAGGAATGGTCTCCGTCGTCCACATGAGTTGAATAAACTGAATCAAGGCCTCTACTAACGCCTCCACACCTTCCCCGAAAAGTGCCGGCACGAGGTCATCTTGTAGCGAGAAGGCGTCCAGTAGAGCACGATCTTTATTGTCCAAATTGCCAGTCACATGCAACACGCGCTCTCTCGTTTATGAGTCATAATTCCAACCCGCAGTACCCCCCCCGGTTTCCGTTCACACGTCGTGTGCACTTCTAACCGGTTTACGTGCGTGACCGGTGCCTTCTATCGGAGGGTTTTCCGCTTGCCATTCCTCGTCTGTTTGTCCGATTTCGTTGCGCCATGGCTCGTCCGGCTGCTCGTGCTGCCCGCCATCCACCCAATGTTGGCCTTGACCGTATTCCAACATCGTGTCGAGATGTTCCTCTAAATGTTGGAAAAACCACGCCTCCGATCTGGCCGTCTATCGTATTTCGCCTGCCCTGCCTCGCCCGTTGGTCCGATCCAGTCGAGTGGTGACTCATCCGGTCGCGCACGTTGTCCTTGATCCGATCGCGGCAGGTTTTCGAACGTACCTCTCCCCCGCGTTGAGGTATTCGGCCAAGCGTTCGAAAACACGCACCTCCGGCCTGACAATCCACCACAGTCTGAGCCAGAAGCCCCATGAAGTTTGAGAGCCGAAATGCAATTGTGTACGATTCCAAATCTGCCGACTAGGGTGCTACACAACAAGTTTATGGCGGCAACACAGTAGAAACAGAAAGCTAGCTAAAGTGATCCTCAGTGTTCCGTCCATCGCTTCAACCTTCCGGACTTATTGTAGATGAGTGTGCCATCTGCCTCGCTGATAACTACACTGACAGACGGTCACATGGGACCAATGGCACGGAGACGCTTAAGGAGTTTTCCGTCGTTTCCGGAGGCAAAAGCGGTTTCCATTCCTCTGACATTTTCCACTAATCAATCCACACGACCAGCCTTTAGATTAAGTTTTAGTTTCCCAGACTTGCTAAATGGACTTCCAGGAAGAACCCTCCGTTGGGCTTCTAACAACCTCAGGCTGCATGACACAGTAACTGCTGCCCGAATGGCCTGTGTGATTTCAGTCCAACAGCTAGTAGGATCGTCGGAGTGAGAACTACTAAGGCAGCTTTCTAAGCTGGTTTGGTACTTATGCTTTACCGATTGTTTAACCAGTTTCTCAAAAGCCGGTCGTTGCTGTCGGTGGGATGATTGTCCGGCAAAATTGAGAACGAAACGACAACGTACCAACGCATGATCTGAATCCAAGTACGTGCTCCAATAAGAACGACTATGTGGTTTATCTGAGACCAGGCGGGCGTCATGTATAGCAATGACGCACACAATGCCTAAAGCTAGTACTGGCTAAAATCAGCTTATGCTCAGTGCACAGCTGCAACAGTCGCCTGCCATTATCTGACCGTTGTGATGCTATCCCAAACATGCCACTTAAACGAGCCTCGGCCTCGTCAAGGTGTTCATGTCAGTGGTCGGAATGACTAAGTGAGAACCGCGTGTCGACCGAAGGAGAGTGGTCAGATCCGAGTTAAACGCGTCCTTGACGCCGACCTAACTACAGTCAGTAGGAGCGTAAGCAAACACAATAAATAGATGTCTGAAAGTGTTGCGTCCAAGGCTGGCCCTAACAGAACCCACCAAGCGGACAGCACAGTCTACTCTCAACAAGAGTCCGACTTACTGATGCGACTGCGACCGTCGTGCTGAGGACTACAACCACTCCAGCCTGACCGGTAACGGCGGTCGCGGAGTCACTCGAAGTGTATAACCAGTATCGCGTAGTAGACAGTGCGGGGGCTTTTAGTTCCATACGTTGACTACTATCTTGGACTCTAGTCTCTGAAACACAACAGAGGTCGACATTCAACGAGTCTACCATTCTTGTGAGAGCTACCTGTTTCACAGTGCGAACGTTGAAGGCACCTATAATAATTCATATCCTAGGTCTAAGCAAGAGACGAAGGAGACCTGAAGCTGAATGGTAAGAGATACGATTTACCGGCTCAGTTACCATAATTGGCTGTGTTGTGGAACTTGCAAAGTAGTTACCAGAAATGGAGGTTGGGGGTGGGGGCCTGAGAGCTAAATTTGATGGAACAGTAGGTGTGAAGGTCAGCAGTAACATGCTTTTGCCTACCCACTCTGTTGTATGCATCAGGTAGGGCGACCCGGTTTATACTGCGAGACGGCTGGTGCAGTGTGGAATTACTGATGTCGTGATTAATCATGGTTCTATTTGGGCTGAGATACTGTCAGGACGCGCAGACTTAGACAGGAGACCGATTAGGTTTCTCAACCAAAGCTTTTGGCACAAAAGCCCGCATCGCGAGGCAGTGGGTGGGTGGCAGTGTACCGGAGCTGTTTCAGAGTTTGAGTGGTCGTGCTGGACTTGGAACCAGCATGCACCGATGAGTGGGTGGAGTAAAAACACATTTCCCTAGCGGACTGTGCTATTACGACCATTTTCCCACCAAACGATGGATAACAAAGGCTGCATTCAATAACGGAACAGATTCTGAAATTGCTAGAAGACACCAAAAAGTAACAACCTGAGGTACGTCATGCCGTTTTTAAATTAACCGCAGCATTTGTGGACTCGGAAGTGCAGTTTTATAGCCATGCTGCCAAAGCGATGAGCGTCGCCTGGCATGCCTCAACATGTCATTATTATTGAACCATGTTGCTCCACTTCCCGTCGAAATGTCTAACTTGGTCATGTTATCCATATATGGGTGCCGTAACGGAGGTAACTCTTTGCGCCAGTGATATAGGCGTGGACAGCTCGTTCAGAAATGCCCAGATTGAAGTGCACTTTCCTCCAGAAACCCGCATCACCCTGAAAAAACGATATCTATGATGTGAAGGCCGTTAAGCTTGGGTTGACAGAAAACACACGCATCATACGGGTTTTGTTTAGGTGATCATGACCTGGAATAACATACCGATACGTGTGTGTACCGATTGAACTAGGCCGAATCAGGGGCGTAGCACGCTTCTTGCACGCACCACGTTTGTTCGCAAACTGACATATCTAGGACTCTAGAGATTTTGAGTACAAGTGCATCTGATGGCACTGTAGAATTGACACTTTAATTTCACCGAATACACGTCGAGTTTCTGGACTATAGGATGACTAGTTCGTTCTGTGTCTGTCTAACTGACTCTGGTTATGTTAATTTGTTGCATCATACCATTCTCAGTTCAGATGAGACCCAACTGTGAAAAGTCAGGGCTTCGGCTGGATTCGAACCAGCGACAGACACAGCATGCCTCAACGCGGCAAGCG
>QNGE01001269.1:122047-141464 GCA_008508345.1 Paragonimus westermani | reverse complement strand
TTTCTTCATGGTTGTGTGGCAGTTAAGCATTAGTGTTAACCACGGATGTATTGCTGTCTATGATGATGATCTACAGACAGACCGACTGCAACATCATACAAAGGCAAGATGAAAAGAGGGCACTAGTACATCGATCACAAATTCACAAGAGATGTTGAAACTGTTGTCTGTGGTGTTGCTCACATAAAAGCATTCTCCTCAGACATGATGACGGCACACGTTGAAAAGTAGTCACGGAAATTGCACTACATCTTGAGATTATGTTCATTTTGAGTTCCTCCAGTGTTTGTCGATGTTCCCTGTAGACTCGGAGAAAAAAATCCGAGTGGGATAATAGTTGGTGACCATGGAGTGCACTCCCACCGTGGCCCATCCACCACCGCCAGATTGTTCCACCCAGACATTCTCGTGTGTACGGTGGGGCGCCATCCTACTGAGACCATACGCATTCCCATTTGTTCCAGAGCTGGTATAATATTCTGCTGCAGCATTCGGATATTGAAATGTCTCAGTTTTTAAATGATTGTGCGAATAGAGGTTTTACTTGTAACGTCCCTATCAAGAAAGAAGGATCCGATAATACGCGATCCAACAAGCCCTACACAAAACATGAGCTTTCGGAGTGGAACAAACCGGTGAGATTACTGATGTGCCAAAAATGGGGTTTCCACACGAAATCATTCAAACAGAATATTGTTTCATCAGTAAATACTGCCCAATATATCTTCCCGTCCGAAAAATGCCATTTGCAAAAGGACGTATGTCCGCACCCGACAACCAAGGTTCCCGTAATCGGGCCTCACGATATGAGCAACACTTGTATCTTTTCAGTATCCTACGTACAGCGAACTTTCACGGGTTACAGTCTTGACGGAGACGAAAAACGCACACTTGGGAGTTGTTTTTTGAAAGCCACAACATTGCTAGCACAACGACCACGCGTTGATGTGCACGGCCGGCCACTTCTCGGCGGGTCACGTACGTCGCCCGATACAACAAACTTTTACATCAACCTTTGAACGGATTTACAAATATCCGATCGTGTACCCAATGTTCGCCAAATTTTGGGACAGCGTCATGTATACCGCTGGTCAACGATTGCCATATTTTGATTATAAAGATGCGCTCAATTCGATGGATTGATGCACATTTTGGTCACTTAAACACAGAGATGTACTGATCAAGTAAACGAACATACTGTCAGAGTTTTGTTCCGACACTTCAGCTCAGATTAAGGTTTGCGATTAACTGTCCGACATTTTCACTACCCGGAACAGCGTACGTCAGGGCTGTCCAATCTCACAGTTCGACAAGTAGATCTAAACAGCAACGCGGTCAGCATCGTTGACACTGAGACGAGAGACGCAATAGGTTATAGGGCGGCAAAGGACAGTAAAGAGTAGAATCGTAGCCAAGATGTCTCCAAAAAGACCCAATCACATCGAAACACATCGAGAGAGGAATTGTCACAACAACAAAATATCTTAGAATAAACGAATTAATTGATCACCAAAATTCGACTGGGAGTTCTGATATCTTGAAACCAAATGAGAACCAGCCTCGCATGACAGAGACGTATCCCACAGCATGTGAAAAAAGGCAAGATCGCTCATCATGAACAATATCATCATACAGAACAATCTACGTACATCTGAAAAAGACACATGGACCAATGAGAAAACCGTATTTTGGAAGCAAATTCAAACATGGTTCATTGTTGAACAGAAAAACGGAAAGTCCCAAGGGAACTTAGAGACTGGCGGCAATTGTAGAATCACTAAATCAGAGCTTGGTAATTTGTACATGACGTGATTATTCAGAAAAAAACGATAGTTCAGCTAAACAGTGAGGAACAGAAGGGTTCGGAAACCGGTTGCCGAAAACAAACGCAGCAGAACCTTGCGGGTGGCAAAATATATAAGTTGAAACTGACTGCCAGATCCTCGTTTAACAGACAATCTCGGAATTAATTATCAAAAAAGCGAGTATACGGTGGCGAAAAGTTAAATTCCACAAGCGCGTCAAACCGGTCATGAAAAATAGGACAGAAAAGAAGATAGTTTCTGTCAGTGTTCGGTTGGAAGCATGCAAAAAAGAGCCGGGAAAGGTTCTCGAGTGAACATCAAAAGTGATGCAAGTTGAGCCTAAACATAGAATTGCAGATCAAGAAGGATTCATTGATGAGCGACAGCATGAACACCTCCGAAAACGGCAGCGGATGGTCGTCATCAGACTGAAAGTAGAAACGAAAGCTGATGATTGTGGGAAAGCCGTTATATGGGTCCTAAATGTTAGCAACGTTGTGTTCTGTAAGGAAAGTGAAATATACGAATGCATGGCCAACAGGCTAATCAGCTGTATGGTACACAGCCACGTACTTAAATCGACTAACAGATCTGTAGGTTAAATTTGTCGAAACTCCAAATACCTCATTTGTTAAATTCATAACATCACTTGAGTATCGCTTCGGAAGACAAGGACTAATCATACAAATTCACACAACTTACGTGGTAACATGAAGGTAATAGCATCTTATGATTTTACTGCTGTCATTAAATAAAGGTTTGGTCAAGGCACATACTTCCGTTGTTAATATTGTGATCAGAAAAGACAAACAGTGTGAGAAAACAAAGATCACTGAAATAAAGGTCAACTGGAAACCGTTTACGATTTTGCGTTGCCTTTTAAATCGGTCGATCAAACTGAAACAGCACCCGACTCCATTTGTGCTTTTGACTTAGTGGACTTAGCCTCGCTATGAAGAACTTACCAAGCTCTGTGGCTTTGAAAGACTTCACACTAGGAGGGTCTTCAAGTGTATTAACAACAGTTTTGATGTTTTTCCGTCTCTAGTTCGACTTTTGTTTACATTTATAGTCTCATCATCGCCTCCTTAATTTTATTTGACAAATCTTTTCTGTTTTAATGGAACCTGCTTCTAGCGCTGAATACATGAGAGCAGTTCTTCGATTGTGGAAACTGCAGTGATATCACCACCAGCATCAAATACTGTCTGATAGATAGGCCATCTTGAAGTCAAGGTCTCGATGCACTTCTTGTGGATGTTGAAGCCACATTCAACAGTCGGTTGATCAAGGGAAAGAATGGTCTTATGATTGCCTTTCATTCGTTTTCCAGCCAAACACCGATGGAACGATTTGTGCAAAACTTCCGTGATCGAAATCTCTGAATTCATTAGTCGCAATGAACAAGATAGCCACGAAGTCTGGTAAGCTGTTTTTTAAACGTTATAATTTTCTTCTTTCACTCAGTCTGCTTCACAAAGGATGGCCAATGCATTGTCAGCTTCTTTCATCAGTGTCGCTGCTGCTGCTTGCTTACATATAGTACCAAATCTAGCACATGTGCCCGTTAAACATTTGCGAACCCAACATTTATATTCCGAATTTTTGGCTAACGGTGCTTGAACCGAGAACCTTCCGCCACTTTCGACAATGAAGATGCAACCGATCGAAGAGGAATAAGTGCCACCTAACAAGCAGAATCGCTCCCAAAGGTGTGCGATGTCTCACGGCTTGTCATGAACTTCACTTCGAAATAAAAGCACTAGAATCAAATTTGACAGCTAAAACTACGCAGAGGTGCGCAAGACCGAAAGCTGTGCTCAGCTCCTCGTAAATGTGAGACCAGCGTATTAACCACCACTCCATTAAGTTTAACAGATATTATCAAATTACCGTAGCTAAATGCTCAACAACAAGGTCACGTGAACAGTGTTCGGCTGGTTCAACAGGGTCAGATGTTTCAGTCTAAGAAGTCTTGATCACGGGATTATCGAATGAGGTGAATGACAGTAAAATAGTTCATTCTGATATATAGACGATGGTAAACACAGACCATTATTGATTGAGCATCCGTGTAGGAACAGTTGATTGTCTACTGTGAGTAATAGATAACACGCTGAGCACACAACAGGGAAGGCAAGAGTAAAAACTATGGTCCGGATGAGAACAGACTTGACTAAGTGAAAATATTTTTTTTAATTATGAAAACTAAATATTCTTAGCTGACAGTTCTTGTAAAACTTGAGTCCCGCGCATTCCAACCAGATGGGCTGACCGAAAAGCACCTTTGGATGCAATCAAATGTGTGACGTCTGGTTTATAGCAATTTATTAACTACCTGGCCTGGTAAGACCTCCCTTAGAGTGTGTTCAAAACAAAGTACGTCAAAGACGTGACTCCCTAATATTTATCATCTGACATACTCGATAGCGGTCACCGGCTATCAGTTGAGTGATATTACACATGACTAGCCCCAGAAAAACACGTGGAACCACTTTAAGCCAGTAGGTAGGGTCACAGAACTGTCGATGGATCTACTCCAAATGAAGCAACTTTCGCCCAGCTATACGAGACAGCTCAGAGCCTCAATAATCGGGTGTAATTCAAATCTGCGCTTTTTCACACATCAAAAACAGCGAATCACAAGATCTCACAGAGCAACAACTTTAGAAAACCCCCTATCAACACCTTTAAGGAAGGTGATGAGAGTATTAATGGGAGGTATGCATTCAGCTATTTTAACTGGTGAGGATAAACGTGAACACCCCTTTGTATGGGGACCACCTGATGAAAGATTCCAAGTTCAAGAAGGGAATCAGAGGATTTTACGGATAACACAAAAGAATTGGTTTGAGCCAAATCGTAACCATGGTGCTGAGAATTATTAAACTTTGTCGATTCAGTGTACCACAGAAAGCAGACCCTAGGGAAAAGCAGGTAATGTTTCGTCGGCGGTGTTTCACTTCCCTAAAATTATGGAGCAGTGTCATACACGTCATCGACCAACAATCATGTTTTTTATTAAAAAGATGTGTGCGATTCAGTGGATTTACGTCCACTTTTACAGTCGTAAAAACGCAGATGTGGACCGAACAGGTGTGTGGATACACAGCCAGCGGTTTATAATCATACTCCATTTCAGATTAGGCGAATTATTTGAAGGTTACACTACAAGGACTGGTATACGTCAAGGTTGTTTAATTCCATCACTCCGGTTCGAGTTTGTTGTATACGGGATACTGGAGAATCATCTATAGCATTCACGAAATGTAGGCCCTCTGCCTAGTAGAAGACTGAGCTGACAGAGAACCGGTGCTTCATGACACTCCATAGCAAATTCCAGAATTCCCGCATAGCCTATTAGCTCAGTCGGTAGGGCATATGTCACTTAAGCACGTATGACTTCAGTCGCTAGCCCGAACTCAGCGGATGCATGGATTTTTCACAAATGGTTGACTTCATAATAAATAACTTAACCAGATTACTTATCAGTAACGGAAGATAATAGACAATATCCTTATATCTAAAAAAAGCTATAGCTTCAGAGTACAAAGTGCTTTCGCAAGAGTGCTACCAGCATGCAAGTCCAGTGTAGGAAAATGTTTTTATAAAGGTTGTTAACCGATTCGTGCATTCATGAGACTGAATCCGCGGCGGTGAAAGGACGGGAAATGAAATTTATATCGGCATCTCCAAAGCGTAACGGTTTTCACCAATCTATACCTTTTCCAGTTTGCAACGTCTCGACGTCAAGTTAAGATGTTTCAGCTAACTTGATCCAGGCAAGCTGACTTGGTTTACTCTCTGCACCTAGCGAGAGCGTGTCCACTCAACCAGTAGGAGACAACCAATCCCTGTGTTTTTAGCTTACCCATGTGCGTATTAGCCGTGCGATCCTGTTTAACGTTAAACCCCAGCTAACCTCCTTGGGACAACTTAACGTGACGTCAAAAATCTTGATGTGGAAAAGGTGTAGCATATCGCTGACGACACAGCCATCATTTTGAAGTTTGAGGGCCGCGTAAACAAAGACACCGTGAAAGCAGTCACTCAACGACTACGAAACATGGCCACTGAGGATACAGGATGTAAACAGAATTCATATATTCCACCGCTGACGGTTACGTCCAAACGCTCGCATCGGATGAGAAAATACGGGGTTGGGAGGCGGACATTCGGTAGCGAATGTCAAGTGGGTTTAGTTAACCAATCTGTAAGCGCACAGGAACTCAGATGGTTAAGCCGTATATTGAAGATGCTACCAGGTCGTTTGCCAAATCGAGTACTCATTGCAGAAGTCGCTGAGCACTGGTACAAAGTGTACGGAAAACGAATGGGTAGTTGGATTGGAGAAACTAAGAATGCCACCAGCCGGCGAGACCGTGTAGGCAGAGTTCATCTCCCGGGTTAGGATTCCAGTGACACGCGGAATTTGGGATTAGAGACGATAGGATGGATGGTGGTTAACTGGGTTTGATGGCGTGAATTTTGGCGTCGTTCGGTTGAGTTGGCTGTGTAACAAGTAAAAGTCAGAGGCGTGTAATTGGCACGTTACCTTCGCCTACAGCTAGGTTTAATCACAAACTGAAGGTGCTTTAAAGTTGAATACCTGAGTCCATAAAGAGTTTTGAGGATTAGATCCTATCTCTTTATTACGCCTTCCAGTTAAGGGGATGTTCTATCAGTCGTAGTTGCATGATAGCTAAAGATTCGTGTGAATAATTGATTTATTGCCATCTCCGATGATGATAGTGATGATGACGAGGCTGGTGTTCGACGTCAACATAAACGGACTACCGTGAGTTCAGATCACTATTTACCATTCTCAGGCTTCCATCCTTATTCAGAAAAGTGAGGCACGATAACCACAAATGGAATCAGGGCTGAAAATAAATGAGATTGTCTGTTCATGTGCTGACAGTGAAAAATAGATATTCCTTTAAATGATTGCTTGTATCGAAAACCATTGCTAGTGTTTTCAAGCATACACTACATCTTTGATAAAACCATTCAAACACTTTCAAATTCAGGTATGGTAAATTCAGTCAATGCACATTTATTATCTGGACACGAATTATTTTCTAGTAAACCTTCTCGCTATTCTGCTATTGTAGCTGTACATGCATACGGAAAAACTATGATATCGTCTACACCCATTTCACCGAAAATGATGGTCGACGATCATCTGCAACAAACCATATGGAAGGCAATCAATGAATTGGGATATCAGCAAGGATTTTGACACTAAAACTTGACGGGTGTTCCTGTCATTCACATACTTCCATCTGCTATCAACTTTTTAAACAAACTGCTCTTAGTTCTCCCGATACACCTAAGACATGATACAAAGTTTAAATAGAGAGGTGATCTACATACGGGCTAGATTAGTGCATTTCCAGAGGGTGCTTCAACCGGAAAGTAGCACGGAAGGAGCCATCCACCCTCGGCATTAGACGAATGCCAGCGTTCCACACCGTTGGTTTCAATCTGTTCAGCGATTATGTGTGTAACTCGGTCCTTATATTGACTGGCTGGCCTGCCAACTAATCGGTCTTGTGCACATGCGTCCATGTTTGGGCAGGTAGTCATCTACGGAACGAAAAGGTTGCACGTGAAGATAGGTTGTCATGAGAACTTCCGAAGCTCGGCGACCCAACCTTGAAACGTGCTTGGCTCCGGTTAGTTCGTTCCATCTGAGAGCAGCAAACAGCCTCCTGGAAGTTCGAAAATGACCCGATCGTACCTTTGTTCGCAGGTGAGGGTAGCAAACAAAGCACCAACAGTTGTCGGGGCATCAGTGTGCTGAGCTGCGCAGGCAAGGTACTTGCATTAATCCTGGTTAACCAACTCAATGCGGAGGGTATGAAAGTCAATGTTCCCGAGAGGCAGTGTGAATTTCGGGCGAGTCGCAGTACGATCGACTTGGTGTTCGCTGCTCAACATATCCAGAAATGTCATAAACGCAACCAGCCGCTATACTACTTCTTTGACGGTTTCAACAAGGAGTTCGACTCCTTCATCCATTGTAGACGATGTTTGGAGACTGGACGTCTGGATAAGTTCGTCCATCTAATAAAAATATTGCATGTGGACAATGAGGCGTAGGTGCAATCGTGCGGATATATCGCTGATGATTTTGGCGTTGTCATTGGCACGAAGCAGGATTGAGTTGTAGCTTTAACCTTATTTAGCTTATAACTGACCTCAATGTTAACAGGTGCTCAGTGTAACTCTGAAGACATGGATGGCCGCCTGCTGAATATTCGACAACGAGGAAGTGAGCGAAATCTTGGCAGCTAGTTAGGAAAAGCCCAATTTCCTTAAGAATCTGCCTTAATTATCAAGAAAATCACATTTTTTCAATTTTGGGAATGTAAATGTCCACCATTTTTTTCAAAACGCGTGTTTGGCACTCACCTCGGTTTGGTTCGTTGAGTGGCCTAGCCCCAAGGCTACTCAAGACTTAAACATACAGCTGCTGTACACCAGTATTTCGCCTTTGAGTCGAGCATCAAATAAAGCTTGTTTTAAGGCCATCTTTTTCCCTACATATCGGAAGATTCTAATTTGCGAGAGCTGGATTCCGATACTTGTGTCCTGGTGTTCGTGTCACATTGCGATCTCGTTGCGTTCCGTCCATGACCGAAATGCTGCACATGGTCTTTGCGTTCGTTCTTTTCCTCCCAGAGGGTCGTAACACAATCAGAAGCTGCGTTGTCAGGATTTCACATGGGTATGTCTTTCAGGTCATTATATCGATTTTACATCTTCAACTGTCTAGAGGAAAACGATCCAGAGGCCTAATGAGCGACAGTTGAGCAACCGAGAATTCACGCGCGTGGTAGTAAGGGAACTATAGGCATCGTAAATTACGGTGACGTATGTAGCGCTGTGATGAATGCGGCATCAAATGCACTAGCCGACTCAGACTGGGAAGTTATTAACGTACTCATAGCATACCATTAACGAAGAAACGACGGGTACACTAGTGGTAAATAGCCTAAGGAAATTGTCTGTTTGCACCAACCAGTGACTCTCGCCGTTTGATGAACCGCCTGCTCTCCTATTCGAAGCTTGAGTCATGGTAGCCTAAAACCTATTCTTTCCCTTGTCTTTTTGGTATGTTGTGTACCGGAGGATTCCTCTAGTTTCCGAACTAACAGTAATTTTTCACTTATCTTCTTAATCTTATTCAAAATGGAATAACCTGCACTCCTATAGCGAAGCAAAGTTAACTGTGCATTTTTCGTTCGTATCAATCAACCACTCTTGTTATGTGGGAAAATCCCCCCGCTCTGAGGCAGAAACTTGAGTCACGATTATCTACAACATTTGATTTTCTTCAGTTCTGCTCGAACACTGTATGCTAAAAGTCTCGTTCAGGTTTAGGTCTAAATTTAAACTCGTGATTTCTTCACACTCTTACCTGAAGTGTACTAATATGTACTGTAATCACGAACTACTTTTCGCCACATAGCTTCAACATCTCTCCAACCTAAATTCTATTAGTTCTCGGATTGCTTTGTTTTCAAAGGAATAAGGGTTTTTACTTTAATATGTGCCTGTCTGGTGAGTCAACACTGGCTGATTGGACCACAAAAGCATTCAGTCGTACATTTCTTGGTGTTAGTTCCTTGAGCGCATGTCGAATATGACGCATGTGAATGAGACTGTAAGTGATGCAGCGCGTCACCTGTAGTGAGGGTTGAGCCCAGGCGTCCTTTGGCTTCAGGCACCTTGAGAGGCTAGTCCAGAAACCGATATCACCAACAGTCTATGTTAACAAGTATATTAAGTTCAGTGCATGAATAGTACAGACAAACGCGGCTGTCAAGTTTCTCGAACAGTGTATCGAACGCTTAGAATTCCCCCAATCAATACTGGATCATCCTCAGACGAGATCGCACTAACACCAACAGGAATGATTGAATAGCTCTAAACGAGGGTACGTGAACAAGCAGAACATGAGATATGAACTACAAGCAGACTATTTTCGCGAAGATATTAACAGATTTGTCGCCGAATGAGACCAGTAAGGTTGAGAGTTACGTTCAGCAGATCGCAGCCAAAAGATAAGAAAAAACCCAGCAAGCCTAAGAAATCAACTCAACCCGACCAAACCTAAGGCTCGATTTCCGAGAACTCCGCAGCGGAACGTGCATAATTGTTTCTGTTTGGTATTGTATAAATTTGCCCCTGAAGTAGCATCATTAGCGCCAACATTTTGTTGCCCTAAAAGTAACGTTAGGCAGTTGGATTTAGAAAGTCAATTCGGAAGCCTTCATGACCAACTGATCGATCTGAAACCATCGTCAGTTCTTAATGTTGAGATGCTTAAAGTAAATTTAGTTCAATCATGTTATCAGTGCCTGGTCCGCAAAACCATAACTAAAAGCCTACTCAGTCGACTGCACCTAACCTCACTGGAATCCCTGAGGCGAAATGAGGACACAATAATAGCCAGACCTGACAACGGTGCTGAAATCGTCATTCTACATAAAGCTGATTGCTGAGGTAAAATGCATGCGCTAATGACAGATAAAACCCAGTTCGTTTTTATGGAAAGTGAGAACAAAACAGTGGCCATAGAAAAGGCACTGAGATGTATGAAACAACAAAGACTGATTGATTCAACTATCTTCGAAAGACTTGGACTGCTAGGCAGTGTAATTCCCACGCTTCATGGGTTACCTAAAGCGCATAAAAACGGAGTGCCGTTAAGGCCGACTTTAGGTATGTATAATTCGCTGTATCATGCAACGGCAAAATGGCTAGCCGAATTGTTGGAGCCAGTTAAGAAAAAGTTAGCGATTCATAGCCTCAGAGATTCATTTGAATTTGTCGAAACTGTAAAGCAACTGAGCGCAAAGGGAATGCGTTTACCGTCGTTTGACGACACGTCTGTCTTCACAAATAGCCCACCAAGTTTCTTGGTCAGTATATCGGGAGCAATAATGTAAACATAGGGATACCACTAGATGAACTAAAGCAGATTTTTTATCGCTGCACTCATAACGTTCAGTTCAGGTTTCCGGCAAGGTATATCGCCAGAAGAATAGAGTAGCAATTTGGTCATCGTTAGGCTCTTAATTAGCCGATATTTTTATGGTAGTTCACTAGCAGACGACGTGTCATCGGCTCTTTATAAACTTAATGAATGGGATATTATCGGTATGGCAGACGAATCCGAATGCCTCGATGAAACACTGATACACTTTAACTGTGCCTATAAAACCCACCGGTTCACTCTGGAACCCAAATCGTCAGTAGATGTGGCGTTTTTAGAGGTGTTTATGTCCGTCAATCACCTAATCTGTGTCACAAGAGCTCCTAGGCTCAATGGGGATGCAGCTGTCCACAACTATACTGAAGAAGCAAAATTCGTTCAGTTTTGGGGATACGGACACCCACTTAACTTTTTATCATTTCGCTGCTAAGAATACAGCTTTGTGAGCGCATAAATTGACCGACGAATTTCAATGGTTTATTACCCAACAGTATAGTTACGCACTCGTATCATTCTTGCGAAGTAGCCTAGCAATAAAAGGCAGCAAAATAGTTGTCAGATAAAAAGCTGTTGTCTGTCATTGCTGTTGCTGTCCGGAGGTCATAAAAACAATTCCCGGTCAACATTGGTACCATCAGTCTTCCACTAAGTAGGAGGTTTACTCCGACATTTCGCCAATGTCGTAGACAGTTCTCCCATATTCCTTTTACAACAAAATTGATTAAAAGTGACTAAGTTAAAAAGTACGGACAGACTGTCTACCCGTTACCCTTAGATTACAAGCGCTGCAGGCACCCCTTCGGATCACAGTTTCAACCTTTGGAAAAATTTGGAGCAGTGTCATATAAACCTTCGGCCAGCGATCGCCATTTTCTTGACTATAAAGGTGCGTTCGACCCAGCAGAGTGATCTACACGTTTAAAATCGCTTAAACGGAGGGATGAGCTAAACAAGCGTGTAAACATAAAATCTGCGCTTTACTCCCATAGTTCAGCTCAGGTTAAGGCCTACGGTGAATTATTCAACAGCTTGAACAATAAGACGCAAACCAACGCTAATTTCGTCAATGTTCCTCAATCTCAGCACAAACGAAATGATGGAGGACTGTCTATGGCGCTCAACAGGTGCCGGTATGGACAGTTTGGTTGATGGGATACTGGCTGATCTGGAATATGCTAACGACAAGAAATTGCTGGTCAACATTTTTCATGCTGTACTGCAAATGTCAAACGCTAACTCCTGTCCTGTGGCCCCAAAGTACAAGGCGTCTTTTGTAAGGCTGCTGCAATTATTCAAAGTCAACGTTGAATACTGAAATAATGGTCGTTTGTGACCGGTCTTTGTACTTAATTTGTATAAGCAGCGATGGAGGTATAGGGGATGAAACAGGAGATTGTATCATCAAGGCTAGGATGGTATTCGTCAGTCTAGAATGCCCCTTAAGTCTAAGGGTTGCGTATACAAGGCGATAGTGAGAGCTGAACTACTTCACAGCTGTGAAACTTGGTCACTCAGAGCAGAAGACGTGAACCATCTTCAGTCACCAGAAAATCGACGTCTGCGTTCGCTCGCTCGCACCGCGTAATATCAAGGGGTAATCAACGAGGAGGTTAGGAAGTGGATACCTGGCAGTAAACGCCGGACGAGTTTCTCTCCTCCATCATAAAGTATGCACAAACCTAGATTGTTGGAACCTGTACGAAGGGTATTGGCTGGTCGACCGTCACACCAAGCACACGTTTACAACGCCAGGGCCGACTGGTGTAAGATATAAGTCGGACGAATGATGACCTGAAATAAAGCCACTCGCCAAACGATCAATCAGTATAGGTCGATTTCGTCCCCTGGGCTGAGGTCGTCGAAACTCATGGCACAGTTGAACGCAGTTGTTGTTTGACCGAGATGGCAATAAAAACCACAGAGAAACCGTCTTGTTGATGACGCTTTAATTTCACTCCAAGCTTAGCTATCAGTCTGAAGTGTGCAGACATTTCGATGGTGAATGTTTGCATTTAGACCCAAAATTCTACAGCATTTAGATCCCACTCCTCCTTTGGTTTTGCTTCCTTGTAATAGCTTGTTTCCTCTATTCAAGGTTGTATGGCACTTAAGCATTGGTGTGAGCCACCGTGTGTAGGTGTCCGTGATGACAGCTTTTAATAACTCGTACCTTATGCCTAGGCGAGGGACAGCGGAACTCAGAAACAGGACCGGAAAATGTTAGATCTGCAGATACGTCGTCACAAAGATGAGTTACCCAGTGTAATAGCCAGAGAACCACCAGAAATGTGCGTTATGTCCAAAAGTCAAATTGGATAAAAGAGTGGAGTCAGCAGTAACCGATTACTGTTCAACAACCCGGAACAGTATGGAAGTAGCGGTAGTGAAAGATATGCAAGACGTGTCTAAGAGAGTGCAAAAGTACCGATCAATTTATAAAATCAAGTACACGCTTATAAATAACAAAAACACTGTATTTCATGGTACTCTAATCTTTTCCACATCGTGTCAGAGACATCTGTTGTACGTCTTCCTGCTGTCTACATGCCCACTCTAATGACGTTACCTTATCTTGCTCCACAGCATTTAGCTTAGCTAACCTTCTACAGTTCAGTTAAGGCTAACATACAACAGATTGAGAAAATTTTTAGAACGGTGATCGTCGAACAGGGTACTATTTAACTATCCCAAACCCATCGCATATGAGTCACCCTCATCAAAACTGGGTGTTCCTTGAAAAATATGTGCATCCCATGAATGACTAATCCATAACTTCCAACTTCAATCATTCTCACTACCGAAATGTGTCACGCCTTCCTCTTCGCTACAGGCGTAACCACGGTAATTGATCCGCCTCTTATATCAAATAATCGCTCTAAACATAGCCACCTATATCAGTTAACATTGCTGCGATGTCACGCTAGGTTATACTCATTCTCTTCTACGACAGTCAAACTACGGAATTCCTTGTTCAATGCAGTTTTCCCACTTTCTTGCTCACCGCAATTTTAAAATGGTTTACATCACCAGTTAAATTCACCACGAGATGTTTTCGGTCATGGGACGTAGTTCACACGGCAACATGCTTTGACGAAACCCTTTCACATTCTAAACGTCAAAGTACGCCGGCAAAATCATGCAGTTGCCTCCAATGTACACTGTACATTAACACCCAAGCCATTTGAAAATTCTGTATCAAAAGAGTTCATGCACGTGCAATCCACAGTCATTCAAACAGACAAATGACTGGCAAAGGTGCCCGTTGCTCATAAACTTCTCGTAGGATCACAGTGAAGCACCTTTAATGTATTTTCCCATCACCAATAATGTTAGTTATTGTCATCCCTATCACAACGTCCAACATCATTAAGATTGTTTGATCAGTTTCGTTGTCACAAACTGTATATCAATCTCCACCCAACCGCATTACCTGTCCGTCAATTCATTATGCTTTTCATAGTAGATAACCGGTGTGCTGCAAGTGAGGATCCAGTCATCACCTTAACGGTACATCTGGTTGTAAAAAAAATGATTGGAAATCAGATAAAACACTAAGAAAACAGATGTGATATTCTGAGAACGATAGAAAAAGGCAAACTGAAATCAGATACAAATATCGTGCTGATCCAGGAAGATCACCTGCATCATCATCGATGGCTAACCAAAACGCGTTATTTACGGAAAGAGAAGCGAAAACAAAAATACCACAACACTTGGATCCGACGGGAATGATAAGAGGGTTCCAGCAAACACTTATAGTATTATTGTACAAGCATTTTCAACCTCAGATTCGAGCTGCCGTTTAGGCGGACTGTACAAGAGCTGTGGATGTATGTCTCGTAAAGTGAAAAGTAAAAGCGCTTTAACGGGAATTTCCCTGGTCGTCATAATTTTCCTAAAGACACTGGTGAAGCTGGAGCGCAGCTTGCTGACCCTTTAGTATTCACCCAAATGAAGGTGCCTAACGGTTGGAAATGTACAAACATTGTATATGTCCTCAAAGTCGTCCCGGTGAGTAAAGTCCAATCGCCATGTCCTCCAGCTTCTGCTATTGGCGGCCCTCGAACGTATTGCTTCATACAAGTCTGTTCTTTCGTAGATGCCAAACATATCTGTTGGCGGGGCAGTTCCCGTACGATGTAACTACTGTTAGCCAATGACTACGGCGACGTTGTCAATACCGTACATGACTTCGTCAAGCCGTATGACTCATGGAACCGTTCCGTTCTGATGGATAAGGTTCAATGCTACGGAGTGCAAATTGTCCTCTTTAGGTAGTTAGTCACATTTTATCAATAGGGCTACCCAGTGTAAGTTAAGTACGATATCTCGAGTTGCCATACGGTTTTCAGCTGGATGCTTCAAGGGGCAATTCTCGACCTGTTTTCTTCTTTGGCGGTGACTTTCCGGTTTTATCTGCTCCTGTTATATGTTGACGACGTCAAATCTAGCCATCCGTAGACATCCCAATGACCCCCCTATGTTGCAAAACGATCTGAACATCCCCTTTAGTTGATCCCGGAATCAAAACCTGGACGTCCATGGCCGCAATCGTGAGGTTATGAATATTACACGGTTGCTGAATATCAAGTACCAAATGACCTTCGGACGGTCGTCATGCAGGATCACGGAACTGTTTCCCGCGATTTTTACAAACCCACCTCAACATACAAGCGAATTATGGAAGAATCAACCATATACAGGCGCTATTCGGATGAGGTTTAAACAGGGTTTAAGCTATTCTATGACAAAACTACCAGTCCGTATTAACAGAGCGGAATTGCGATGTAACCAACTACTCTGAAAAACGACAACTTCTCTTTTAGACTTGAATTTTAGACAGGAATTGATTTCAACCCATGCAATGAAAGTCAAAACTCATGAAGCCTGGTGCTTACTTCAGAGTCCCGTCGGTATTCAGGTGACTTGAAGCCCACTTTAATAATCAAAACACCTAACTATCCACTTTCGACGTAAATTAAAATCGGGCTCTAAAAGAATCGAATAAAGTATAAGCGTACATTTTTACCGTTTTATTCCTAATGCAAGATGCTTTGCCAGAACACGTTATCAACAACAGCTCAGTGCCGGCTTTGATCTGGCTAATTTACTATGTCGATCCGAACACTAAGTAGCATATTGAATTAGCATTACCTCTTATGCGTTTGTGACTAAGTGAACTGGAATATCACATTCCCAAAGGCTGACATTCATGATAAAGAAAACAAGCGAGCGATCTGAAAATCTGAACGTACAAGAAACCATCCGGCATAACGTCCTACAAAAGTACTCATCAATTTCGCCCCTAGATCGGTGAAATTTGTAAAAAGTGGACAAGAAACAAATCTCACTGTCACGCAAGCCGCCCACGACACTCAGCCAACAGTCATTAAACCACGAAATTACACTCGATTCACCTCAGCGACTTGGCATATGCTCGCGGATACTCCCAAGTAATTAACGAACAACCACCGTCACAACGAGAATGAACCTTCATGTAGTGTGATGGTTTGCACACCTCAATAAAATGTTGGGCTAAATCGGACGATGATGTGACCACACCGAAAGTTATTCACACCATGCAGGAAAAAAGCTAGAGATCTGACAGACCACAGTCCCCTGGTCCTCCAGGTTGGAGGTTGGAAGAAGGTTGGCATCATTCTCCGAAAAATCTACCAGTTCCGGTACACTGCCACCCACCCACTGCCTCGCGATGCGGGCTTTTGTGCCAAAAGCTTTGGTTGAGAAACCTAATCGGTCTCCTGTCTAAGTCTGCGCGTCCTGACAGTATCTCAGCCCAAATAGAACCATGATTAATCACGACATCAGTAATTCCACACTGCACCAGCCGTCTCGCAGTATAAACCGGGTCGCCCTACCTGATGCATACAACAGAGTGGGTAGGCAAAAGCATGTTACTGCTGACCTTCACACCTACTGTTCCATCAAATTTAGCTCTCAGGCCCCCACCCCCAACCTCCATTTCTGGTAACTACTTTGCAAGTTCCACAACACAGCCAATTATGGTAACTGAGCCGGTAAATCGTATCTCTTACCATTCAGCTTCAGGTCTCCTTCGTCTCTTGCTTAGACCTAGGATATGAATTATTATAGGTGCCTTCAACGTTCGCACTGTGAAACAGGTAGCTCTCACAAGAATGGTAGACTCGTTGAATGTCGACCTCTGTTGTGTTTCAGAGACTAGAGTCCAAGATAGTAGTCAACGTATGGAACTAAAAGCCCCCGCACTGTCTACTACGCGATACTGGTTATACACTTCGAGTGACTCCGCGACCGCCGTTACCGGTCAGGCTGGAGTGGTTGTAGTCCTCAGCACGACGGTCGCAGTCGCATCAGTAAGTCGGACTCTTGTTGAGAGTAGACTGTGCTGTCCGCTTGGTGGGTTCTGTTAGGGCCAGCCTTGGACGCAACACTTTCAGACATCTATTTATTGTGTTTGCTTACGCTCCTACTGACTGTAGTTAGGTCGGCGTCAAGGACGCGTTTAACTCGGATCTGACCACTCTCCTTCGGTCGACACGCGGTTCTCACTTAGTCATTCCGACCACTGACATGAACACCTTGACGAGGCCGAGGCTCGTTTAAGCGGCATGTTTGGGATAGCATCACAACGGTCAGATAATGGCAGGCGACTGTTGCAGCTGTGCACTGAGCATAAGCTGATTTTAGCCAGTACTAGCTTTAGGCATTGTGTGCGTCATTGCTATACTTGACGCCCGCCTGGTCTCAGATAAACCACATAGTCGTTCTTATTGGAGCACGTACTTGGATTCAGATCATGCGTTGGTACGTTGTCGTTTCGTTCTCAATTTTGCCGGACAATCATCCCACCGACAGCAACGACCGGCTTTTGAGAAACTGGTTAAACAATCGGTAAAGCATAAGTACCAAACCAGCTTAGAAAGCTACCTTAGTAGTTCTCACTCCGACGATCCTACTAGCTGTTGGACTGAAATCACACAGGCCATTCGGGCAGCAGTTACTGTGTCATGCAGCCTGAGGTTGTTAGAAGCCCAACGGAGGGTTCTTCCTGGTAGTCCATATAACAAGTGTAGAAGATATGTTCGTAGGAAACTGAAACTTAGTTTAAAGGCTGGTCGATGTGTCAGCTGACTAGCTGGCATCCTTGGTACATGATCTAACCATCTAAGTCTGTATAAACGTGGGGATTAAGCAGAAGAATTCGCCCGCCAGTCATTACCAAATACTCCCCTCCCAACCTTCTCTTTGATTACCCATGTTATCTGATGCCATCGGTCGAACACAGACACTGGTGGTCAAATACCTAAAGACTGATCATGTGTCCCACCCTGAGTGGTCAAGTTAACTAGACCTAAAGTAATACAGCCTGCAAGTCGCTTTATATACACGACGCTTGAACTTCAGGGAGGTGCTTCTCTGTCATCAAAGATGTCAGAGATTAGTGAATATCACCTTAGCATCAGATATACGCGCTTCGAATTCATTCCCCACAGCTGGTTCGTCACAGCCATTGATGCAGCTTCCCAAGTAGATAACCCGGTCAACAACTTGCAGAAATTCATTATCCAACACAGAATGTACGTGATCACAGTAGTCGTGCAGAAGCAGTTTGCACTTCGGGGCTGCAAAGTGCACTCTGAAGTATTTAGCAAATTGTAAAATAGCTTCTGACATTGTTTGTACTGCTTGAAAATTGTCAAACAGAAACAACTTGTCAGCTCAATCAAAATCAGTCTTTCACCAGGCAGGAACTGATCCCTGACATACATGACGCGAGGTCTGCATCACAAGATACATCAAACACAGAGCGGACACAAATACGTATATTTCAAATGAACGCCCTATCACTTGATTGTCTATTCATACACCAAACACGCTTCCGGAGACATTCTGAATCAGCGTCACGAACCCATCTTCACGTCATTTCACAGGCAAGGTAGTATACAGGTCCCCAGTGGTTGACACCGACCGCCTACTCGAAGGAGACTAATGAGTTAATATCCATAGAATGTCGTGCTTCAATTGCCGGTGGCCTTAATCTGCCGGTAGTTGGTTTTTCGAGTAAGCATACCTTCAGTATACGATCGACAGCTTTCCTTGTCGTATCCCAGAGAGTGGGGCTAACTGAGTGCGTGCAGCTGTGAACGTGGTATGGAGAGGATTAAAGCACCTTATTGCCTTCATCCACGCCCAACAGTCTAGACGTGTACGACAGATATTCTGTGATGAACTACTAGGCACCAGTGACCACGCAGTCAATCATTTAAGGTTCAGTGACATCACCATCGTGCACCCTAGAAGGAAAGTTTGTCGAAACTAATATCAAGAAAACTTCACAAAAATCACAGTTCAACTACTGGGAATTTCATCATCATCATCATCATAGACAGCAATACATCAGTGGTTAACACTAATGCTTAACTGCCACACAACCATGAAGAAAAAGCAAACCCTATATAGAAGGAGAGAAGGAAAAAGAAGGGGACGGGAAGGGACCTAACTACTGAAAATAACTACGTCCATATTCAAACATTCAGCATCAAGGTGCCTACACCTTGCAAACAACACAACCGAGCTGCAAGTGAGAGTAAGGCGTCATCAG
>QNGE01001269.1:107596-118775 GCA_008508345.1 Paragonimus westermani | reverse complement strand
GTTGTGTGTGGGCTGAGATACTGCCAGGACGCCCAGACCTAGACAGGAGAACGATTAGGGTTCTCAACCAAAGCCTTTGGCTCAAAAGCCTGTACCGCAAGGCAGTGAGTGGGTGGCGGTGTACCAAAAATGGTACGTTTTTCAGGAAGAGATGCCAACTATCTTCCAACCCCCAACCTGGAGGACCAGGAGACTGTGGTTTGTCAGACCTCTATCTGTTGGCCTGCCTGGTATGAGTAACTCTGTCCAGTTTAACCCAAAAGGTCATCGAGATGCGCAAGCCGTCACACCACGTCAAGGTCCAGTCTCACCGTGACGGTAGAGCATCGATTCATCCAGCTTGCTAAAGGCACAGTGAAGGGATATAACACCCATTTTTAAGGCAGTGATCGACCCGCTTTTCATGGTTCACCCAGTTTGTCCTGAGATGGATCCCCCTCGTTTAAGTCCGACTACGGAGGGGAGATAAGTTTCAGGGGATTCATTCATCTTCTCGCAGATGCATGAAGCATACCAGAACTATTAGCTGCTACAAGACAAATGTGCAACAGGTGTGGACGACAATCGCCAACCGAATCAACCACTACCTCGCCTCCAGAAACGATGTGACCCATATGAGCTGGCATAGCTCCCATCGTTATCAACGAAGAATTTGGAGACAGCTGAGCTACTACATGAGCAGCGCTCCTCAGTATTCGGACGAGCAACTTTTACTGATGACTACCTGTTGTAACCCTTGACTCACTACGCTGATTAGTCCACGGTATAATCAGACGGTTGATAAAAAATCGAGTTCTCTTCCTTGATATAATTAACACGGAAAACCTTGGTCCCGAAAATAGGCGGCGGTCCCCGTTAATTGCGCCCAAGACAAACCAAAAGACGGGTGCAAAAAACGACTTGTTCGGCTCCGAAAACGTGTGCGACAAGGAGAAAAATTGCATGGTATTTATAGGGTGCATAGTGACCTACCAACATTCTCGAATGAGAAAACCGAAGGACAGACATCAAAAAAGTAGTTAAGGCCACTAAACCACCAATGAGCGTGGCGGAATAAAGGTCAGACAGGTGAAAAACTAGTGGAGGCCACCTCTCGAATGTTCACGATATTTCCGCTTATTGTGATTGGATAGGATCGTCTTCTCGAGGAAGGAGGCGGCTTTGGACGGAAAAATGGGCTCCTCTAACACTACCCATACTCATTGGCTTTTTCCCGGAGACAATCAACCACTAATATTTTGAGCCAAGCCGTAAACGTTGCGGGCCTATAAAGCCCAAGGTCTCGATGAAAAACCATCAAATCTTCTAGAGGAGCATGCGCACGCATCAACTGAAACTTTAACAATTCTATTTCTACACTCCTATGGTTCTGGAAAGCCTCAGGATACCCGGAAGTGAGGAGTCACTTGGACAACGAAGATGAGAGAGATTACCACTAACAGTTGCGGACACCCTGCTTTATGCGTCTCGAGGATTGCAGAAAGTGGCAACGATAACGGCATGAAGGACAATCAGCGAGTTCATACCAAAACAGTACGGTTTATGCGCAGGCTGTTCTTTCGTTGCCAACCTTCTGAGGGCAGGTGACCAAGACGGCAGACATACAACCCAGGTAAGCGAATTTCTTGAACATCATAAGGCCTTGCAGCGAAGTAGATCACACTATCCTATTGAGGAAAGAGTACGATGCGAGTTTAGACAGCTACTTATTGGCATGGCTCGATGGTGACATCTCACAATACCTATTACGTCACAGTTAACGGTTCTCTCACTGACTTACCTGGACGAGCTGTCGGAATACTTTAAGGTTCTACCACAAGTCCACTGCGGTTTCCGGTGCCTGAAAATGATCTCTTGACAATGAAAAACTTAACATCGACCAAGCATGCTCACGACGAATAATGAGCTAACCGGAAGATAACACAAGTTATACAGAACTGCACTGCATGTACAGCTAGTATTTAATTAACCAGCTCCTTCTTGACGCCACCAAAACCAAAGTTGTGCACAAAAAGTACTCAAACAGCAGAGCACATTGCGTCAGAACTGTCGTCATCGTTTACCTCGCACTCTCTTGCCCTTGCGAATAAAATCAATAGCAAGTTAATCGACCGCCTGTTAGTGGAACAGATTCTTCAGACCTACAGCACACCCATTCAGCCACTACTGAAGGTCAACATTCATCCAGAATTAAAAATATAATGCGATCCCAGAGACGGTCTAATGCAAGATAACAAAAAGAGTGAAAAGCCCCTGGAAATATGAACCCGAAGATTGCTTAATAATCCCCTGATCTTTCTTCGTTTGCTCAGAAAAGTGATTAGTGATTTTATGACGGTGCTCCCAATCACTTTAACAACGAATTATTTCGACTGACAGAAGCAACTAGCCTGATGGACCATGAACACAAACTAAAAATACACTCAGGTCTGCCACTTCTTGACTTTAGAACAGTTACGTCAGATACATAGAGCCGGAGTGCATGGTAATCCCCCCAGAATAAGTTCGCACCGCAGTCATGTAAACGGCAGAGGAGTTTTCGAAAATTGTATGGTATGTGTAATGTGTAGTAAGCAAATTCAACGTCTCAAGAAATCAAACAGATCACTAAACATAAATGTCTAATGGCGCCAAGTTGGGCTTGCATCCAAGTGTAAGCGGCTTCACGAATTATATTATTGGTAAGTAGCAGTGGAGTTGTTTGATA
Organism: Paragonimus westermani; assembly: GCA_008508345.1. NCBI lineage: Eukaryota > Metazoa > Platyhelminthes > Trematoda > Plagiorchiida > Troglotrematidae > Paragonimus > Paragonimus westermani. Next base: position 116,068 of record QNGE01001269.1, on the reverse strand, counting down.
GAAACTGAACCCAACTAGCAACTGATCGCAGTTCCATCGACTTTACAGTTAGTCCCTCTCGAATGTGAGCCAGGTTCAACTGAAATCCATTGAATCCCCTACCACTTACCAGTAGTCAAAATACCGCTCAGCAAACAGTGATTTCTGTTATCCCAACTTGGAGAGAAGTCCAGGTCCTGGGATTATCGAGTGGAGTTAGTGGGACAGTTATTGTTTTTCCTTTTGAGACGACCAGACACTCCGATCGTTACTCACAAGCGAATGTTACTGAGCATTTGCATGTGATAATTTAATATTGCCTGATGTGAGATCAATTGCGCAGTGGTCAACAGGGTTGTCCATAAAACCCAGGCCAAAGTTCTAGACCTGGCTATGGCAAGGATACACACTACTGACGAGATTTAACAAGAACGAAACTCCAGTCTACCGCTTTTTTTCGAAATGGGTTGACTGGAAAGTCTACGAGAGTGCGACAGCCGCGACCAACTGTGAGTTAGGTTGAACCCATGGTTGTATTACTACTTATTGCAAGAACAAAGAATGCGAACCTAGTGGAACGCTACATAACAAACGGAGGTCCAAGCGCGACACTGCGAACCAATTATTTTCACGAAGTAATGTTAGCTAGCATATGACCTACGAATCATGCTGAAATACTGAGGATCGTTTGCATATCGTAGTTATCATAAACGTCGTACCACACCTAAGACAGTGGAATCGCCGACTGAACGATCTGATAAGCAAGTCAAGGATAAGAGCCCATTCCTCCACGTCAATAAGAATCAGACTGAAGGCATAGGCCCTAACCGCTGGACTGTACACCCTACATCTGTTCTGTTCAACGCCCCCACGAGTGTCACTGTCATCGGCTTGGTATGATGTGTATTTTTGTCTAATGCATACGTCGGTTCAGAGCCCACGTTTTGGGGGTCATCTAGATCCAGGGGAAAGCAGTAATCCTTTCATTATTCATCATTGTTGATTTACACAAGGTAGAACCCATATCAATTCTACATTACAAAGATGGCCACCAGAAACCAGCTGAGAAATCATCGCTCAATATAGAGACGTAACCCTCCTCTTTGGTGATGTCTAATTTCATCGCACCAACAAGGATTTGTCTGAACCGCAAATCAGTTTCAAGCCTCCAAGTTGTGATTTAGTGTCAGGCTGAAAACACCCGGTTAGATGATTACAACCTAGAAGAGGATGTTCAATAGATTGTCACCGACAATCGTCTTTCCGCAAAGGATGTCCGACACAATGACATTAGAAACAACGAAGTGAATCAAGCTAGAAAGACGGCGGTGTCACCGTTCCCACTGAAGGTTCACACAAAAAATGGTTAGCTCTGTGTGAGGGCAGAAATTAAAATAATCACGAGTAGTAAGAAGATGACATGATGAAACTCCACATATCACATGAAATAGTTAGGACACACGACCGTACGTCTCACTGAACTTTAAACGAGCGGTGAGATTGCCGTCCGAAATGCAAAATGCAAAAAGCGAACGAAAATGCACTTATTTCGACTGTAAATAAAGCGAGTAGAATTTCGTCGAGTGAAGGACTCTCTGTAATCTAGTCGATGGTAAAAATTGGCACTTCCATGCGTTCTGCTTGAAAGCTCTGCACGCACCTGGCGAGACATATAGGACGGGTTGTCCAACAGGTACAATTTCGCCATTCGAAGCGCAACCGGAAACATAAGGCTTAAAATGTCGGCGAGAAGTTGTGAAGTCATTCAAACGTGGAGAACTTTAAAAACCTCCATCGGGCAAAGGTACATTTTAGAATATCTGAGGCTCATGCTATCGATGAGCAAGATGCGATACCGTTCCTACCCACGGAGCATGGGGGAAAAGAGAGGGAAGAATGAACGATCTATTTGGAACGAGCATTGTTACAACAGTCTGTCAGTCGTCTACACCGAGAGCACGCCAATGTTCGGTTCCTGAAAGGAACACTGTAAGGCGTTTTTACCTTTGCAGGGGCATTGGATTTTATTTGCTTGGCCTATTCTGCTATCTTGACTCCGCGCTCTTCGATGAAAAGGTTGGCAAGGTGCTCCATCAGGCACCCAATCGAATCTGGAACTGGATGTGTTGCCTGTTTTATTCTTCACTTGAATTCAGTTCTAGATAATGCTATGGGTCAGCGGTTCTTTCTCAGGATCTCCGGTGACGCTAAAGCCTAGTCTCGCGGTTGAGATGGAGTGGGGGGTTACAGTGAACTCCAAGGCAGATCAGGACCCGTTCAAGTGGATCCCAGTGAACAGTCGCGTAAGGCCCGTCAGACCTGTCACTTCCGCAAAACCCAGTAAGATCCTATTTGTCATATCTGCAAGTGCCCCGACAGAGGATAGCTCACATGCCGTCGAGAGCGCCTTTCATGATGCCTTTTAAACTTCTGAGATAAGCTAAACACTCGGATATCTTTGTGCTTGCCAGCGATATGAACTTACGACCCGGTCGTCTTGCTTGGGACGAGAAGCAACTTGGAGTGGTATCATCATCATAACGATCTTGAGCCTGTCCAGAAAGTATTGCGGTTCAGGTCGCCGTTCACCCCAACAGTGACGAAAAATATCCTAGAAAAAATGTCTCTGAAAACTAATAGACTAAGCGGAAGAACTAGAAGTGGTATAAATATAGGTACGCCACTGACTGCGGGTGATATGCTCAGTGGCCGGGAACGAGGCACTGACAATGTCGACCGGTTGTCACAGGTGTGCGCATCTCACAGACTCCATATACCGAGTAATACATTTCAACACAAGGTGGCAGTCACGTGGATGTCACTGTGTGAATCAACCATGGACGCGAATCTATCATATCATATCGCGGTCAATTATTGGTGACGCCACTCCATTGAAGGATGTCGTTCGTTCTGGAGTAACCACCGTGACTCAGATCAAGCCGTTGTTCGTGTCCGCCTTGTTTTATCGTCTGCTCACAAATACAAAGTACTCGACTGGAAATTGAGCGAAACTCCTCTTAAACAGTACGTACAAATAAACTGCCTGTGTCACAACAGTGGAGTGACCAAAAGGAGCACTGTTCAAAAATTCCGACAGGCATGCGAACCTTTTGTCAACGGATCTAATCCAGAACAACACTACAGACACAACAAAAGTGGATTTCTGCCGATTCCACCGAATTTATTAACCAACGCCGATTGACCCCCCCCCTCTAACTCCGGCAAAGACGGCCGTGATCTGAAACGCAACCTTACAAAGAGTCTGTGGAAGGACCGTCAAGGTCAAACTTCTGAGAAGGCTGAAGAGATTAACAGGGTATTTCTATCAAGCGTTAGCCTGGTATCGTTTTCTCAAATTCGTGGTTGCACTGGCCGTAGACAAGGTGTTGATGAGAATACATGCAAAAGGGTGGTTCAACAACTCATAAACTGTTGCCTTGAATTAAGAGATGTGTCGAGCACTTTGAGGAGGTTCAAGTTGCTTGAGTCAACTCAATCAGTCGTGTATGATGTAGACTGTGTGGTTAGTTATGACGTTCCGAACGACCCTCCATCGGAAACCTAAATGGCTTGGAGCTTAAATTACTGAGACGCAATAAAGCCTCAGATTCGGGCCTTCTTTCGCCAGCACCTTCAAAAAAATTGGTGCAAGATCGTCGTCTGCATTGACTATAATCCTTCATTCCGTACGGGAGACTCAAAAGGTGTTTCATGGCTGGCGCCTATCAACAGTCAGTCCCAATTGCAATAAGGGTGTCAGGACATTGTACAACAACTACAGATGTGTTATTCCTATCTCCAAGCTGCTCGCGAGTCTAATAATATGGTGGCTACTGGGACAGAAAACCACATAAGGCAGGAACAGGCAGTCTTTTGGTCTAGTCGCGGGTGTGCCGACCGTACCTGCACCTTATGATAGACAGTGAAGCACCGGCACTAATTTTCCAACGAACGGTCGCGGTGTTCTTGAACATGGACGCTGTTTTGCTCCGGTTGTTCTACAAGCTGTCTCCATTGCAAAGGAGTCCCGGTGCGGTACGTCAATTTATTGAAGTCGTCATATGCTTGCTGTGTGCAGAGTGGGCAGATATTTCATGCGTTCTGCACGTCAAGTGGCATTCAGTGTCAGGCCTCCTCAACTTCTTGAATAATGACATACTGAGAGAAACACTCTGGGGATCCCAGAGTGGAGCTTCTACGAGATACGCAGACATTGCTTTACTCAGCTTTTTGAGAAGAACATGTATATCACGTTGAACCGGAAAAATTATATGGCCGATTTGTATGGTATCCACCTTGCACATTGAATGTGCAATGTGTTGTTACAAGATTGGGTTGACATCTTTAATTGCTGGCAGATCGCTGGAGATTGTCGGTTGTTTCACCTACCCCGACAGTGCCATCTCGTCGGCTCCTAGTAGTAGTGACGAAATGTTTGGGAAGGCGGCATCGTAAAGAAATACATCTGTCGATTACAAGCAGAGGTTAAAATGCGTGTGTACTTTCATTTTCGTCCTATGGATCAGGGACATGGCCTGTTTGTGCGAAATATGCACAGAGATCCTCGGTAACCGAACATCGTTGTCCACGCTAGTCAGCCCATATTAACCGGGCTGATGTTGTGAGCGACGCCACAACCCGTCAGCACGTGTTTGCAACTGTCACTTGCAACTGTCACTTGCAAGTTCGGGATCGCTGACTGAGATAGTGAGAATGCACATTCTTCGCTGGTTGGGTCCTGTATTCCGTATACCGATGGGGCGTCTGCCACACCGCACAGTGTTCAGTGTGGCTGTTGGTACAGTACAAAACTTCATCGGTGTGGAAAGGTTCAGCGAGCATACGGAGTTGGTGACCTAGGCCATGCAAACCTGGCTAGTTGACCAATAGGTAGCGTATCCCCAGCGTTCCTAAAGGAGCGGTGACGAACCACTGCGTTGCTCACGTGATCACTCGTTTAATGTAGACCAATTGGCGGACAACGGTGGTCAAGCACACCTGGTTTGTCAAGATCCTGGCAGCAAAACAGGTGACATTTGGGAGCCACAAAGAAAAACAAGTTGTGAACATGTAAAAATGCTTCGCCCCCCCCTCCGGTTACAACCAGACGTCTTTCTGAAGTCACAGATGACGCCGTTTGGCAAAGGATGCCCGTGACCTTCCTGTTCCAGCTGGAATCATACCAAAGGTGCTACAAGTTGGTTAGATAGTGCTACCCGAATATGTGAAACTGTCCACAGTCGCAAGGGGGTTGTCTGCGACGTAGAAATGGGGATGCCCCAGTGCGGAGTGTTTTCTGCATAAATCAACCCGGTCTTCGACAGATGGGCTGAGCAAGATAATGTCGTCCACATGTCCTATGTTGGTCAATACCAAGAAGGAATACAACAGCGAGTTCACTGGATTTCTCGTGCACATCTTCTTGAATGTTGTTCGTGGATAAAACTAAACAAGAACCAGCAGATCGGACGTTCTGGCTGAACATCGCTAGGTGAAATGAACACCCAAGATAGCTGTCCATATCTCTTCACCTAGCGTGCACAGTGAACATAGTACGATCTTAACAGATTTATACATTTCTCTGAAACCCCGTTGTGACGAAGGCGCAATAGGACATCATCGGAACAACTGTCAATTCTGACGGCGACTTCTAGACTGCCGCTGAAAAGAGATCGGGTTCAGAAATCTTGGTACACCCACACAACGTTAAGCAGCAAAGCCACTTCCGTCTGGCAATTCGGGTCCCGTCGTTTACATGATCAGGCTGAAGCTAGCTAAATCATTGTTCAAAATGTTCTGCCCGCTTGTCAAGCCGGCGCGACCATGCGGTAACAAGTGAGTTGTCTTCAAATATGGCCTGGTTTACACTAGCATGACGGCTCGCACAAACAAGAATTCGGGAAGTTAGCATTCTGGTATTTCCACAAAAAAGGGCTCGTCTCATCTCTCTCGGATATTCTACCAAATGGTAGTTACGGTAACTGCGCCGGCTTTCAGCCAGTTTACGATCACGTTCTCGACGGCTGTTGTCTTACTCAGTCTGATGGAACCGAGCGAAGCCTGTTCACAAGATTTATCGACGTGACCTATACAACAACTGCACAGTTCCCCCGGAGAATTTCTTCACAGCAAGCCGTCATAGTTATTGCGATTTGTTCCCAGCGTCCGTTGGGCTCTTGAACCAACCTGGTCTGGACAACTGGTTTATCAATGCCACCTGATATAGGCTCCCTAAATGTCCTTGGTTAGGACACTCCTAATCATCTTGCATTCACTGGTATAATACCACTAAGCAAGGGAAACGGGAACGTACAACAGAACCATCCCAGTTCAAGTGGTTGCTCCAAAACATACTTATAACAAAGTGGCGCCATCAGTAATTGACTTCGATATGGTCACCTTGCTTCCATGGCTGCGACAAACAGGACGGACTATGTGCAACACAACGCTCCTTTTTGTTGAAACGCAGATAGTCAGATGCATGTATATACCGCAGTCTTCCAGTGTTGTCGGTACGTTGTGATGTACGACAAACATGCCATCCAACTGCTTCTTGTCTGAACCAAGACGGCCAGCTTGAGCACTTGAATCGCCTAGCGATACGAATGTCTGTCCTCTGTCCACCGCAAGAGTTCGACGAAGGTGCCACAGAACGCATGCATGAGAGCAGTCGAACAATTGTTTCCTGGAACGTGCGGTCACATGAGCACAGGTTTTTGTTTGCACCAGCAGACTTTAACCTACAGTATGATCTGCGATGTAATGTGGCCACAAGATTCCCTTTCGGCGTCATTAGAGACCCCGAAGAAAGGTATGGATCGACGGGTATCCAGAAATGGACGCAAATAACTGCTACAAAAATAGGTTCGTACCTGGGAAATACAGCACGCAACGAGTTTCAAACTTCTAGTAGCACCCGTCAGAGCAACTTGCCAACTCAGCAGCTGAGAAGTGGAGACGTCAACAGTGCCAACGTTTACTCGTTGTCATAGCTTTGAAAAATAATTAACACCCTAAGGTACAGAAATGGCAAAAGGGTAAGGTACAAAACAGAACAAGAATTCGGTAGTAGTTAAATAAGGACGATAATTTCTGATACGCTCCGTTTGTTGACCGCGGGGAGAAACCCCACCTCAAGACTGATTGAAACGTGACCTGCGCGACAACAAGAGATAGGATATTCTAGGGAAGGGCATTAAGAGGCAAAGACTCAAGGGTATGATTCAGTCGGTAAAGCACTTTCCTAGCTAGACGGCGTGATGAGAAGTGGAAGTCGGGCGTTCAAGTGACATCAAAGGTTGTTCAACCGTAGTGGATAACACGCCGATGGTCATAGATAACCGTTGGGCGGATGGAGTGTTCTCTGCCTGAGAGTACTTTATAATCCTACTCCTTATTCGAAAGAGGGTAGAAAACAACGGCAGTTCCGTTGTATGTTCGTAGCACTGTGCCTCGTCACACAATAATTCCTATGTAACCAATAAGGCGACATACAAATCTACGAGTGAAACCATTTTTCGCCTGTCCTTTCTCTCTTGGTATGCACCCCATAGAACCAGAGCCCAATTCAAGTCCTCTGGATCAATACAGTACGTACGTCTGACCACTGGGTCAAGGTAGTGAAATGGGTCCTGACCTACCGCCATGCGGTCCAGTGAACAACTCAGTCGTCAAACGATCAGTGCCGATAACCCCAGCTACATATTGCAATATTTGGGAGCTTGGCATTTTTATACGCCTCTCGTTTTCGTCCTGTATGGTATAAACGAACAATAGAACACAACGCCCGATGTGGATGGAATGTCCCGCCCCACTCTCAGACACTGCGCAGCGACGCTCAGCAAGCCCCTCGCGGATTTTTCCAAAAGCTCTCACAAAACAGAGTCCCTCGGACCTGCGAGACCGCAGATATCACTACGGTCTATGACGGAGGATATTGAGTGAATACAGTTAGCTTCCGACCACTATCACTGCTATCCTCCATCTCTAAAGTGATGGACAGTATACTCGAGGGCTGACTCAGTGTTATGGGGCAAACTCATCAAAACAATCTAGTCAGGACATCGGTGACGGCTGAGGAAACCAGTCATCATTTCAAACCATCCAGGGCCGTGGTGACGGCTGACAAAATCAAACAGCAACAAAGCACTGGGGGCACGTCGTACCGACAAGCAGGATATGTGCAAGTGAGTGGGGGTGTCACGCCACCCCGAGGAACTAACCCCTATGGATTTTGCCTTACTTGGCCACTTGGAAGCGAAGTGGCTTAGACAAGTAGACAGTGACTCATCACCATTTCATGATACATATTTACAGGCATTTCATTCACTTGGTCGAACTGGTTTTCGGGAAGACATGCCAACTATCTTCCAACCCCCAACCTGGAGGACCAGGAGACTGTGGTTTGTCAGACCTCTACCTGTTGGCCTGCCTGGTATGAGTAACTCTGTCCAGTTTAGCCCAAAAGGTCATCGAGATGCGCAAGCCGTCACA
>QNGE01001269.1:63362-104270 GCA_008508345.1 Paragonimus westermani | reverse complement strand
CGCTGATGACGCCTTACTCTCACTTGCAGCTCGGTTGTGTTGTTTGCAAGGTGTAGGCACCTTGATGCTGAATGTTTGAATATGGACGTAGTTATTTTCAGTAGTTAGGTCCCTTCCCGTCCCCTTCTTTTTCCTTCTCTCCTTCTATATAGGGTTTGCTTTTTCTTCATGGTTGTGTGGCAGTTAAGCATTAGCGTTAACCACTGATGTATTGCTGTCTATGATGATGATGATGACTGGTTTTCGGCAATACATCATGTTTACCGCAACCGTGTCTTTCTTGTCTCCGCACAAGTTAGACTAGGGGAAGCCGCATAGCAGGAACCCAGGTCTAGCAGTATTAGGACGTTTGGCAAGGGAAAGGCGCGCTACATCACTCAGACACCACTTAGAATGCAATGCACTAGTGGTGAACGCCCAGCATGGGTTCCGCAATGGTCACTTGAGGCACCAGCCTACTTACTGCTACAGATCACTAAATTGAGAGTCGACGACGGTCATGCTGTCAACGTACTACTCCTGGATTTTACCAAGGCTTCTGACAGAGCAGAACACGCAATATCCATTGTTAAACTGCCAGCTTTTGGTATTCCAGGTATCACCCTATTTTTGCTTGCTACTCTCAGCGCTGGTATTTTGGCGTGTGGATTGACACAGCCCCTGTAGGAGTGTCAGAGGTCCATGCTTGGGCCATTGCTGTTTAGAATGTTCATCAGCAATCTCCCGAACGTCCTCTCCGCCGTTTTTGTACTCCGACGACCCTGAAATGTGGAGAATCACAACCACACCTGAGGACCAACCTGTTATCCCGAATGATCTCATCTTTTCAACTGAGTCTAAATGTAGTTCTACATATTCGGCATAACCCCCCTCATTCGCACCATATTAATAATGTGCACCTCCCCGTTGTTGAGGCCGAGAAGGGTCTGGATACCATTATCACGAAAGACCTAAACACCGAACTTAGTTGTGAGTAGGTGTCCGGAAGATAACGTCGGACTACGTTTATTCACAAGAACCTCGGAGGCACACACCCGCCACTCTTCAAAATTGAGTCGTACGTCCGTCCCTGCTTGAGGTGAACATGTAAGTGTGCCCCTACCATGCTAGTGACCCCTCAGTCTTGAAACCATCCAGCGCCGTGCAACAAAACAAGTCACGAATCGGCATAGACAGCCCACCACACAAGGCTTAACCACCTTAAAGCACTCTCACACGTAGACATACCACAGAGGAGGTACCCCATCCCAACGTATCGTATCCTAAATGATCCTGCATCCCAACGGCAGCTCATTGCTGAGGACACATCACCACTGCCCGAGACTGCTCGCTAAAATTAATTCACCAACAGGATCTGCTGCTACATTGAAACAACTTTTTCTTTGTCTTCATCTAAGCAGGAACTGGGTGTGTACATGCTCAGGCTCTAGGGTCCTACCTTGCCCTATACGAGACTAGGCGGACTGTTATCACTGATCCGGGAAACCCTTTGTAAGTAAGTGAGCAGCCAAGACCAGATGGGTTTGTCTGCCGCCACCGAGTAGGTGTGAGTGTATGGAGAGTTGGCTATTACATGGGTGAAGTGGCGTGCAAGCTGACCATTTTTGTCCTGTACTCGTCTCGTGAATTCATCTGTCGCGCATGAACACACGCGAATTTTTCACCCACATCAAAATTCTGTCATCTCCTCAGAGAGTGCCTTTTCAAGTCCTCGTTGGAACTAAGTTTGACAAAAAGCCGGCAGTCCATCCTGGGACTTCTCTAACCGAGTGTCCGCATGGTCCACACTGAAAGAATTTACCTGCAATAATGTCCTCAACGGATAAACCACCAGGTTCTCTGAAATATTTTGATACGGGGCTCAAGATAACTGCCTTAGCTCACCCGCTAATCTACCATTGACCACTGAACAATGACCAAGTGATTGTGGAGAGTGTCACGTAAAACCCACGTTGATCGACATTCGTTAGTTTTCCAATGTAGACAAGACGGCGGAAAACCTCGTGTTCAAGCTCCAAAATGAATCACCTTGTTACCGGCGGTGTGCAGTGTACAAAAAGATGAATGAGTGCTAACTATGGGTGATAACTTACTTTTAATTGGCCGCAGACAAGAATGAGTAAAGCATTATCAGAAGGATGTGTATCCACGCTAGTGAGAGCAACCTGCAGAGTGTTACACTTAATTCCCTAGAGAGAAGAAATATAATTCAAGTGAATTCATTACCTGGAGTTTTTGTGAAATGTTTTCTCGGCCAATAACTTCAGCACCCTCATACGTCATTCGAGCCTGTTCCTAGAAAAGATTCGCTCGCCGTATGTGAACATACATGGTAAAAAGCACCAATCGAGGCCCGGCATGTCTGCAACGCTTGATAATATTGAGTTGCGAACTGTTTCCCAATCTCATCATAATTCACCTGATTCATCGCGCCAAAAATCAAAACACCAGGGTGACCTTCGCGATGGTGTCGACGATTTCACGAAGATTCCTGAGGTTTCAGTCCAACGTTCACAACTGTAGCAAGTAACTAGTTAGCAGGAGAATTGGGTTAATAACGAACTGTGGAGTTCTGAAATGTTTTTTTGAGCATATCAGTGCGCGGGGAATTTGAAATTTCATGCACTAACTTCAGCGACTTGATGAAAATTACCCGCAGGGAGTGAAATCTGCCGTTAGACGGCGATAAAATGAGAAATCATTGAACACTGGACGATATTTCCGTGGTATCGCCCAGGACTGTGAAAGTCATCGATTTCCATGACAGACAGCATCAGGAAAGTTGAAAAGATTTGTTTTAGTCGACCGTAAATCAGTTTGTCCTTCATTTGGCGCCGAGATCGAAATTAGCGATGGTAGGTGTTGTGACGGTATAAATGTAGTATCTTATGAAGAATTTTTTCACGTGTGATTAATATTTGACCGAGGTTATCTTATATTCTATTTTAGGTTATGGATTATTTACAAGGCTTCAAAGATGTCTTTGAGGATCGCGAATTTGCTAGCTTCAGCGAGTTCAAAAGTTGCTTAGATCGGTACATGAAGGATTACAATGTTCTGTATGTGCTTGGTTCAAGCAAGAAATCAGGCAGTGGGCGCTTGAAGTATGATCATATGACGTGTTTAGTGAGTTCAGTTCACATAATTCTCATTGCACAGTTCCCGCGATACATGCTGTCAATCACGATTTAACGTGGTTAAGAGGAATACCGTGTTGGTTGTTAGCTCTTTCACGTTGGAGCACAATCACGACCTAACTGCCTTGCTGTACGATGCCCATCCAAGGATTCGTCGGCTTACATACAGTGAAGTGAACAACTCAATACATCTTTTTGAGTACAACACGCCAACTGCTGAGTTGAAGCAGCATGCTGCGGATGTTTATGGCAAGTATATAACTACCATGGATATTTGCAACATCCGTCATCGGTTGAAACCGCCAGTGATAAGTAAGTGGGTTAATGTGCACTAATGTAGCAGAAAATCTGCCACAAATCCTGGATCGTACAGAGATAAACGGCGTGCTGCGTGCCATCAGAGACGACAGCAATATGTACACGCACATATGTTTTGCACGCAGAGAGCAAGAGCAGTTATTCAGACGGTTCCCTGACGTGGTGAACGTTGATGCCACTCATTAGACCAACCGCAACAAGTAGGTCCTACATCACTCCACATTGGCCGCTGTAGTTTAAAACTGTATTAGTTCCTCGTTACAGACGGCATGGGCCATGGACAACCCGTGATGTAATTCTATGTACGAAGTGAGAACTACGCATCCCTGTGTCATTTGTTCGAAACATTCCGGGAGGTTGTGGGGGAACACATACGTGTCAGAATGTTTGTGATGGATAAAATGGCGGCCCAAATGCGAGCAGTAAGGGTAGACTTTGGGTGCAACATCATGTTATGTTACTTCCATGTTCGGGATACTGTGAGGAAACATGTAAGTTGTAATAAACCTTATAATCACCATCCAGACGAATTCATTCAGAAGCCGGTATTTGTTTCATCGCATGGCCACTTGCAACAACTCTGAAGAGTGAGTGATCACCTTTGTCTATTCATTTCGCAGGTTCAACCGTGATGTTGCAATAATCCGGTGAACAGACCCCAGCTTCATGAACTATCTCTTGTGCAATTGGCTGTATATAAAGCCCAAGTGGGCCATCCATGCACAGTCGGATGTTGTTCATTTCGGAAATCGGACAAACAACCGTCTGGAGAATGCGAATGGGCGACTTAAGAAGCGCACTCATCCGAGAGATCACTTATCCACGGCCATTAGTAAAATTTGGTTCCACAGCGAGTGGCTAATGCGGGTCAGCCAAGCTGCACGATCTAAACCCCCGGACAGGAAGCCGCGTTTTCAAGTCTATCATAGCTTTCACGCACCAGTCCATTGAAACAGCTAAGGCGGCCTCACCACACACAGACTTCCCACTTCTTCCGTCGTGCAATTCAAAACAGCAAAGGTGGGAGAAAATTGTTCACATGGGGGTGCCCTGTGGATATTGTGGTAACCCCGTTAATACGAATGGTTATCGGCGCGATATGGACCAGTTATTTTTCCATGTGGAGTGCATGAATAATGCTGACATATCGCACTGCCCCTTCTGCACAGGGCAGTTACAACCTTCCTCGCCGGGTAAGTTATGATATCATTAACTATGCATGTTCAGTTGCATCGACCTCAAACACGGTGCCAACTCCGACGTTGAAACGAAAACACAGGCCGTGTGCAGCTCCAGTATTCATTGATGATACATCTGAAGATGGGCTTCGCGTTGTTACCCCATGCAAGCGGGTCCAAGTGAAAGTGTTCGCAAATGACAACACAGACGTCATCGGCAAACGTAAGTGATACCCCATTAACATGTTACATACGGTTTAACTGTAGACCAGCATGCACAGCAAAAGGAGGACTTCTACTGAAGCGGAACAGAAAGCATGCAGCCTTCCTGATTTCCGACGGAATAACCTAGATAATGATAACATGTTAATATAATAAACGTATTTCGATAGCTCAATATCGTGATGTTCTCTCTCTGGGGGTGCACGTAGGTCGTGGCGTTGTGACTATAGGGTGCACGTAGGCTGACCGTCGAGCATAGACGTCAGTGCGTCCAACCATAGGTCGTGGCGTTGTGACTATAGGGTGCACGTAGGCTGACCATCGAGCTTTTAACCCCGAATGGCTTCATGCATTACAGTTCCTCACTTCTCGTTGAATCGCTTTGCTTTCCGGAAGACACGTGATATTACGTCTTCTTGGTAATGAAGTAACTTAAGTATTTTACACATTTTCTGGTTACCTTAAGGCCATAGCAGCTTACACCGATTACGGTGAACAATATCTACACTAAGCAGATCACGACGGGATCCGCCCGCATTATATTTAGAAGTCATCAGCTGCGGCCTTATCTACTTACCAACGACACCTCAAAATTTCAGTGGTTTCCCATCGCATGTGAGGATGATCATAATGACCCAAACTAATCGACTGTCGGCACATATTTCAAGGAATATCGAACGGAAAGTCTCCAGAAAAATGGCTTACAACTTATACGGTGCATGTTCATTAATCATTGGTTCCTTATTCCCTCTATCAACCAGATAGCAAGACTTCAGCTATCTCGTCAACATATTTCGCTGTAAACTTAGTGCAAATCCTTAGCGTCCTTGATAAACATCTTTGCGCATTAAAACAAAGAAATTCTCCGTCCACAATTACTCCCACGATATTCCAAACCCATATATATACGGTAAATTGGCTACAGCATAAACTCCCTGCGGATAAATTTCAGCCAGCTGCTTGTACAGGGGTTCGAGGTTAGGCGCCCAAATTACCCCTATTAAGTCAGTTTGTCTGTTTCGCTGTCTGGTGGCCTATTGCTGACCTGGAAGGCAGTCACTGAAAACAGGATGTAGCACCACAGAAAGTACCAAGAACAGGGTAAAATTGTGATATACCATAACACAGTAAATTACTGCTGTAACAGTTTCCAGCTGGGTGGGTATCCAATAACACTTTGAAGCGGTTCACAGAGGAGCGATCAACAACTTATAACGGTAGGTCGTTCCAGTGGTTAACAGCCCTATAAAAGGTACTGTTGCCTGAGGAAGGTCCGGGGTCAAAGCTTATAAAGCTGCTGGTCTTGATCCCTTCGATTGTTATCAACTTCTGGAGACAAATAATTGCTGCACCAATCCTGCGCTGAAGAAGAATTGTGTAAGAATCAGGCCATCGAGGAAGCTTCGTAAGTGAATTGGATAAAGGTCAAGACGGGACTCGTAGAAGAGATACCACAGGCCAGAGGCCATTTTGGTGCTTACCAGCTGGACACGTTCAGTGGTAATTATATCCTTCTTAAAACCGATGCAAAAAACTTAATCGGCATGCTAGAGCAGTGGTCTCACATTGATTCCGTAGAAAGTTTGAATGTCATGCTTATCTATGCAATGAAAGGCTCTTTTTAGCGACCCGAGTCACAAATCTCTTTGGAGCCGCCCTCTGGTGGTGATAAAAAGTGGATGAGTCAGTCGAAAGCCAAATCCCTAGGTCCTTGCTAAGATCAACGCCATATATATTACACTGTGTGCACTGTATATCATGAATAGTTTCCCGGTGTCTCCCCTGAACGACATGTGTGCACACCTGCCGTCGCTTAAAGGGGGCCTCCAGTCATCCTGCCAACACTTAATACGGTCAGGACCAATCTGCAGTGTATTCGGATCACACGCATTCCAGATTTTTAGATCATCAGCATCAAGGAGGGCGTTTTTAGAAATAACCTTGGAGAGTTCATTGTTATATATGTCAGAACCAACCGTGGACCAGGTACGGATCCTTGAGGAACGGAGAGGCTAAGGAGGGAGAAAAAGGTCCAAACTGGGTTTTACTCTGAAAGCCCCGTTACGAAGAAGGGAGGCAATCCGGCAAAGAACCTCTCCCTGGATCCCGTAAGATGCTAGCTTATGTGCAAGTGGACCGTGTGGGACACGGTCAAAGGCTTCGGTAAATTCGAAGAAGATAGCATCTGAGGTGTGACCGTTGTCTTTTGCCTCTGTCAGATTGTCCGTGAAGATCGACGTACTGGTTATGCATGACCGATCGGGAAGAAAGCTATGCTGAGTAGGAGAGAAGAGCTTATTTGAGGTGAAGTGCTTGATGATGCCGCGTTTCAACCGCCGTTCCATTATCTAGCATGGGATGCTGATAAAGCTGATCGGTCAATAACTAGCAGGAGAGTGACGATCACCTGCTTTAAATCAAGGCATGACGGTGGCGTCTTTCCATACCGGTTCAAAGTGTCTGTTAAAACAGATTAAAGGAGGGCGCCGCTAAGCTAAGGGCCGCTTCATTGAGGAAGGGGGATTGATTGCGTCTTGTCTCATGATGCCATATTGATTGACCTGAACCAACAGATCCTGAACGTCGAGCACAGAAAAACCAGCTGTTATGAGCGGACACTGGAAGTTTCTCCACGACAGAATCGGATGCCAGTTTAGCGGGACCACACTGTAGACTGCTAAATAGTACCTTGTAAACGCCTTGACAGCCGATTGGAGTTAAGGTAGGTTTCCAAACCTGGAAGCCTCAGAGAAAGTGCTGACGACTTATTTTTCCTCTGGCGACACGTGTAGTTTGAAAGAAGATTCTCATTCTCGTGGATTGTCAATAGAATTTTTGAATATGCCCGTTATATGCGTTGGCGGACTTCTGGATTGCACTAGTTGTATACAGAGAGAAGGACTCCTGGGTCTTTCGGCCTGTTCGTTAGCTTCTGTTAACAGAATAGACGAGAACGTACGCCAAAAATCGGCGTGTGTTCTGCCGAAGCGGCGAATGGCAGGAGGACCTCCACAGTAATCCCCATCAGCCTCAGGAATGGCAGCTTTGAAGGAAATGTAGTATGAGTGCGATGAGTCAGATGCAACGCTGGGCGTTCCTAAGAATGCCCTCAATGTGCTAGAGTCTGCCTTCTGGAAATTTCGAACTGAATTCCTTGCTGCGACATTTCGAAGCCAGTAACAGACGAAGTCAAAGGCTGGTAGCGTGTGGTTCCCGTGCTCCAACGGTGGTTTTATGACCACTCTATCTATCAGACGAGCTTTATTCATGGCATCCACATCAAGCAAGGAGGGTGTAACTCTTGGACAGTGCCTAGTGGGTAGTTTGATATGCTGTGTCCAGGCTTTCTCGTGGATCGGCATTGCCAAGGGTTTGTAGCATCCGCAGTCATAGTCCTCGTGAGAACTCAATATAGGGTTGAGTTTGGGTGCGTTGAAGTCACACATATTAAGATGTAAGAAACGCTTAATAAATAGGAGACGGTCTAGGGCGCCAAGGATAGCCTCGTCCTCGGATGCACGACCATTGCGGCCGCTAAGAGCCTGCTTGTTGACTTGGTGGCAGCCTGAGCATTGACTTTCACGGTACTTGCTCCCAAATAACGTTCCATCTGTTCCAGCTATTGTTTTGAATTATTTTACCTGTTCGTTATTAGAACTTAACTGCGTTGTTATAACAAGTACTGACACTAGGTCCAGCAATTATAGCGGATCGCAAACCCCCGAGCTGTGTGGTCATTTTGGGTGGCGCATGAAGGTTCATAATTGCACGCAGCACTAAGCCCGCCTTCAGTGACACTATTGTAACGGTACTAACCTCAAAAGGGGACAGCACTTTTTACTGACAACTTCGAATGGCCCATTAGTCTGCATGAGCTATCTGTTTAAAGGCACGCGTGTTATGCTTATCTGCGTAACCGACACAACATTTCTGAATGCGCCTGAACACGATTTTCCCGAATGCCACCGAGGAGATCAAGTTGTTGCAGATTCCGCGTGAATGTCCTTTACAAGAAAGATCACGGAGAATACTAAGCGTGCACTGGCAGAAATGCGAAGACAACTGATCCTCCAAAAGATATGTAGTCCTCTTCCTTTCCGGACTTGTGGCGGTATGACGGGAAGTGGTGCTGTTTTCAATGCAGACATAGGAGGTTATAGCCAACCTGAAAGATTAAGGTATCCCAGAGGGACGAGTTGTGTTGTACGGAAAATTCCGTGCTAACCCCTCCCAAGCTATGCCTAGTTAGAGTGCGTCGTTCATTTCTGAACTTGAAAAACTGATCACCGCGAACAGACTGCTCCTCGGGGTCTCCAAAATTAGGCTGGCCTACTCGTAACGCTACACGCTAATCTAAGCGTCAGAGCAGCGCTTGATGAGAACTCCCAAACGAAATCCACACATTCCGACGTAACGAAATTCCCGCTTGGCCTATCCTAGCAAGGATGGTATAAGCGTCGTAAACAGGCCAAAAACAGGACGTACACCAAAGCAAGGGTAACGCTCCCTTCCTACGATCTATCCCAAACATCCTTGGCGCCTCCAAGCGGGTGTGTTAGCAGCGGGCCATCCCCACACTCATTGTTCATAAAGACTCAGCAGTCGAGCACGAGTGATTCGAACGAGGGAACCATCTCTTCGAAATCTTTCATGCCTTCATCTCCCGTAACCCTCATCACAACGGCTACAAAATTCTTTCTACCCAAAATCTGTGTTCAGAACGGCACTCTGGGCTTCCCCACTGCACTTCAGAAGCTTGCGCCTGGTCGGCTTCCCCAAGACTCAAGTTTCATTCCAATAATCCTGCGTGCAGCCAGTTGTATCCTGCTCGCGACGCCAGTGGTGTATCTGTATCCGATCCCCATCGGCTACATGCCTTACGGACAATGAAAACGCTAGTGAGAACCAGTCACTCAGTAGAAGCGCATCGTGTATTGTCGCATTTACAAGAAATCAGATCATTTTGGGGTACATGGATGAGTGAGCCGTTAGTCGTTGAAGCCGCGACCAATCAGAACACTATTGGAGCCTTGGTACGAGTGTGGGGCACACAGGCGGCCTTGATGCCCATACAACACCGCCCAACAACCCCACAAATTTTTGGGTTCAAAAGACAGCGAATCGCTTTCCCAGGGTTCTGAGGAAGAGCATGACCAGGATAGCATCATTTGCAGAAAATCGAAAGCAGGTCGCCCGTCCCAAGGAGGTAACCATCTACGCCCAAATCGTGACAAGGAGTCCGCCGCACCTCAAAAGGCTCTTTAAACCTACCCTCCACTGAATGATGATCACCGCGAGTCTACAACCAACGTCACCCGCCTCAGTTTTCACTCTCTTTTCCAGAGCACTCCTTCAGGACCTACCACCTCTCTTCTCACACAGAGATGCGAGGAATAAGCCTTCAGTTATATCCACCCACCACCAACGGGACACAACGAAAATCCACCTGATGAAATGCCTGAGCATCTGAATTTCATCTAACCTGCTTTTTGCACACCATCACCAGAAGACCGCAGAATGGGTTCGCTTCTCTCGACACGATAAAACGGACTGCTGCGAATCTAGCCAAAAAACATTCGAAGCATACGCAGCTTATCCAAGCCCACTGCTCCAGTACGCCAAGCAAGTCGTGCATACCACTTAAGATAACATCGTGCTCGTTGGTGTACGTGTTCAGCGGACGGTTGCCAAGCTAGTCGCTGGCCTGCTGCATTTGGCTGGAAACGCTTCGCTTGTATCCACGTGAACTTCATTGAGTCCGCCGTGACAACTATTGCACGCCACTTGTTCAGCGAGGGATTCGCTGGGCCATTCTTCTTCTTCTTAGTAACTAATAGAGTCTCCCGGGGTCATGACAAAAATCTACCAGTTACTTCTCCGAGGCATTCTTATATAACAGTTTTCTCCTCACAAAGTTACTAGTCAATGGAACGAAATTCCTTCAGAGGTTATCAACTACTTTCTAAAAAGCATGTTGAAGCGTTCTTACGTTCCAATTTAGCTTACACTTAGTTAGCCTCGTAATTTTACTTTTTTCTTAGTATTCGCACTAATTCCCAACAGCGATGAAATACCCCATTTTCAGTGGTCGTCTTCCAGATCAGTAAACGCCTGCTGGTTATTGTAGCAGATAAACTGATGGGGACCAGGCGATTTCGGCCCAGGCCCCAAACCCGTGCATCTGTTGTTGAAATCGCTGAGATGTTTGCTTGCACGGTGTACAGTTGTGAAATTGTCTCTAGGCCACCGGCCTTGAGATGTGACATTTGGACGTAATATTTCGCGAGTCACTGACGTGCATTAACACCACCTGAAAATTTATTTGAAGGTACATGCATCATTCGAAGACTTGACAAGACACTGCAACATTGAACGGGAGGTTCTGCTCGATGGCCCCTCCCGCTCTTCCTGGACAGTAAGTTGAGATATGGACGTTCCCATTCTTTGTCTCTCGAGGAGCCATCGAACGTATTCACTTCCAACCCTGGAAAGTTTCGATAAAACGGCTTTTCGGTATAAAATTCCGCCTTCCCATTTTGCTGTTGGCAGTCCACCGTGGAAACCATTGCCATCAGCACCGGGGCCGGCAACAGCTACCTTCCATGGAGCTGCTGTAGGACCTAACATTGGGGCTTCGACCTGTCTTCCCTCTAAATCTAACATGCGAGTTCTTGGGTTCAATCCTTCCGTTTTCAAAATTTAACTGCCCAACAATCAACTAATCTGCAGGGTCTCTCATTCGTTAATTAGGGCATCTGAACTAAGCTGGAAGCGTTGTTGAGCTTTAGTACGATCTTCATCCTTAGGGGCAGAGTCTCCACCATCACTTTAGTTGTCCCTGGTTCAGATCCATATATAAGTCTAGCAGTGCCAAACTTTCCATGATCAAACATAACAGTGCACGCACTAGTTTCAGCAGAATCCATGAGCGCATCAGGATCTTGAGACTTAGGTGGGCTGATGGCGGTGAAACGGATAGACCAACATCAAGTGAAAAATGGTTCGTTAAAAGGAGCAGGATAACTACGGACGAGCTCTTGCTATCACATATCTGGGAGCAAAAAGTGCATGTTGTTACGCTGACCACCTACGTTGGCGTTAGAACAAGCATTGTACACATTGTGGTCCAGTTGGTATGAGGTCAGCTCATCACTGTAACACGGATGTCCTCCTTAAGAAAAATAAATGAGGGCCCAAGGAAGTGGCTGTCACACGGATAGTTCTCTGCTGCTTTAATCGGGGGCTCGCTGGCAGTAGGGCTACACTGATTTTCAGCATCGGAACAGGAAGGTCGGTCGCCGGCCTGCTCCAGGTTTATCGTGATTGGTTCGCTTGATGAACTTAAAAAAGTAAGTGGGTAAATGCACGAACGCTCTTCTGAGACAACTGAGCAGTAATGATTTCTTATGACCTTAGAATCAATGTGTGGTGCATTTGGCCACATCTTACTAATGAGTGCAAGTGGTGGGCTGAGCTCGATGTGGCAAACCAATAATGTCTTATAGCCTGAGAGTGCGCCAGTAAATCAGCCCGTCCCTATATCAAAGGTTGATGACGGCAGTGAATACAATGAATTGGGGCCATACTGCATAAACAGTGATGAAAAACATGAGTTCACGAGTCACTTGTGAGCCGGTGTGAAGAGCCTTGCTGGAGTAAAACCAGTAGGCTGACTAACGTGCGGCTCCATAAGAAAACTAGAAGGTGTAACCACCGCATTATAAAACCAAAACTAGTTGAAATCTTAGATCGGCCGCTTGCTGA
Source organism: Paragonimus westermani (assembly GCA_008508345.1). Taxonomy (NCBI): domain Eukaryota; kingdom Metazoa; phylum Platyhelminthes; class Trematoda; order Plagiorchiida; family Troglotrematidae; genus Paragonimus; species Paragonimus westermani. The sequence goes on along the minus strand of QNGE01001269.1, from coordinate 91,651 downwards.
AGGCATGTTAGGCTTCAAAAAACGGGCAGCAAAGTTAAAACGAGGTCAACAAATAGTACACTGCTCACTAGATGAGATGACGGTTTGTTGAGCCATCAAGAAGAGCGATGGCCGCAGATGTTGTGAAAACTCACTCAGTCGTCCAAAAGTAAAGAGAACAGCCCATATAAACACAGCACTGATGAGGAGGAACGGTGTATTAAGTAGGCTGTACCAGTTCATGATGATACGTATAACGGCGTCGAGTGGAAGTGAGAAACAGTTTAACTGGCACTGGTTCCACAACAAAGAGGTGATTAGCGAGTAGAAGCTATAACCTACATGAACCGAATGTAACTCAACGTCAACAAAAGTTTAGAGTGGACTGCAGTAGATCAGTACACGCTCAAACATGTTCCACATCGGATTGTGAAACACAGCCCACGAGCAACTCACCAGTAATTTTACTCCCCGAAGTAAGTCAACCAGATTATTGTTGGCAGGTAAGGATAGCACTGTTCGTTGTGAAGTTGATTACGCAGGGACTGCCGAAGCGGCTGAAAACATCAACACCTTTAACACAGTTGTATTGTAAACGAGGGAATTTCTGCTTGAAGACAAAAAAATCTGCCTGAAAAACATTTATACAACATTTTTTGAGTCGCTAGAGGCGATAATTAATTTAATAGCACACCCAAATTTTCACTTCTAATTTCCACGTCATAATTCGCGGTCTGAGCCTTAGTTCTGGTGCATAAAGGTTATATTACTGTAACCTGAGCACACAGTTCATGGGTTCATGTCCAGTCGGCAAGAACCTCGCAGTACTTTAACACGCACGCAGTCTTACAGTTGAATTGCAGCATACATTAAGTTATGCGGTACTGATTGATTCGTTCTTTTCTGTACCTCGGTCTGAACGGTATTATTATTGTCATTATTGTTAACCTCCACCTATGATTGTTCCTCAGTGCATGATGAATGCGCGATAGTAACAGCTGGCTGCAAGCTGAACTTGCTCAATATATACTCAGTTTTCCATCGCATACTAGGTATGACCAGATTACCGCGCGTAAATGCACAGTTGTGCTTCATTTCGTGTCTGCGTGCGATAACGTGTTCTTGATAGTAAGGGGTCAGCGATGAGGTGTCCGAAACGGCTGCCCCAGTGAAGTACGACCGGAGTTCAGCATCCTTTCTCGGAAGGATTCGTACCAGTAACCATTTCTGATTAATGAAACTCAAGTCTGCCGAATCGTTTCAGCAGGAGATGGTTGGAACTTCCACTGGACTACAGAAGTTTATTGATTAGTTTCTACCAGGTAACACACCCCACTACCTATCCGAGCTGCAACCCAATTAACCTCGTTGTCGGCTCTCTGGTAGGCCAACCATGTTTGGCACTGTATGAAGAAGCAACACAGTGTGGGACAGTCGTTGCCTCTGGCAAGATACGCGCCGTAGCGTGTGGTTGGCGTAATAGTTGCTCATTGCTTGAAAGGCTTTACTTTCGTCGTTTGGTTAAAACCGCGTTGGTATAGCAGCAGCACATTTCCCGACACTAAAGCAGATACGGTTTAACCCCACATCGGCACCCGGGCTAATTGTCGCTTCATTCAACCATCCGTTCAAGCGAGCCTGGTCGACCGAACACTAGCCACCATGTATCCAGAGAGAACACAATCGTCTTTTCTACTCATGGCTCACTACACCCTTGTAATTTTTTTTTATAAATTCAACGAAATAAATCTACTCTGTAACTCCGAACGTTACGCCAGCTAGTTCAACACTTTTCATAACAGTGTAGCAGTAAGCAGTCAAGGCACAACGAAGGAATTCTTAATCCGTCTCAAGTCCATTCCAACTTGTTGCACTCTTTTGGAGAAAAAATTGGAGGCAGTGCTAGGTAGCTATGGATAAGCCTTGGTTTGACTACCACTACACAAGGGGCAACCAAGTCTGCTGAGGTAATAGTGGTATATTCCTCGACGCATTTGTGAGAAACACACTCATGAGAGCGTGATCAACGCAGCGATGTATAGCATATACATAAGTGAACACCAAATTTGATAATTTTACAACCAGTCAGCTAAGTGAGTAGAGCAACAAGACAGACAGAAACAAACATTATATGGAGGGGAAGTTTAAGTCTAGGCAGGAAACTTCGAGCTTCATGGTTCTGAGAAGATAGTGCTTGGGGTCTGCACATTTCCATGAAATAATTGGTTTGTTACATTAATTGGGACTCCACAAGGTGATCGCCGGCCTGATGCTCAAGGTCGTGCCAAAAAACAGTGTTTGGAGGATGAAGAGGGTGTATTGGCGAAGAATTTGCCCATTGTTCCATGTAGATAGTCCCGAAAAAAGTGCAGAAAATTCTTTCATGATGTGGGTGAGGTGAGAACGCATATACTTTCGCGAGGAATGCACGGACCTCTCGACCGGACGTCAATCTTCGCTCAAATTCCTAAGAATTTCGAGGAGCTCGCGATATGCGCAACCACTGCGGGATTTTAAGAGTCCGGGGGGATGTTTTCTCACACGGGATGTATCAGTGAAACCAAGAATGAAGAAAGGAATTATGCGATAAACGGGATAAAGTGAAACTAACTATGTGAGCTATGACGAACAATGGAACATGTTATATTCTGACATAACCTCCTACGTGACGTTAATAGCATCGTGTTGATTGACGAAATATATACCACATGCGAACTGCTGCTATTGAATAACGCGAAAGGAGATCGATTATCAGCTATTCCTAGTGTACGATTATTGCCGAATTTAGATGTCTATTATCTTTGTACAGACGGTATATGGAATGAGAAGAATGTTTGACAACACCGAGAGGTTTCCGGGTGGTCTATCAGGGGAGGAAAAGGAAGAGTTGCGACTCGAGGTTATTATGCAGTCATGAGACAAAAGATTGAGTTTTTTGAGCGATTTTAGGATGTCCAGCTTTTGCATGGTGGTTTACAACTCAGACACACAAGCTATCAACAAGTATGGGGTAAGAGTGTGCCAGGTTGTTTGGGTTGTTACTAACGGGCATGTATATTGACACCTATACTTGTTGACTATAGACATGTTATCATGTTCGTTGGCGAGTCTAAAAGTACAAGGTCTATCCTGAAAGCGGTAGTTTTGATCGGTTTAAGAGGTGCATGACTTGACATCACGCGGAACAGGGGTTTTTTTGTCAGATGTTGTTAGGTCCGTTTTCGAAGATAACGTCCTCAGACAAGTAAAGCTTGAAAATGGACATGACGTTCGTCATTGTTGAGAAAGTTTTCAAGTTTCGTTTGAACTGGTATATATTCTTACTGGACCTAATAGCATACGGGAGTGTGTTCCAAATGTAGGAATATTTTACTAGGAAAAAAATTGAACGCAGTTTTTTCCGAGATTTAAGAGCTGCCAAAGTGAAGTCCTTGTTTCTGAAGTTATACCTTAACCTGTGTCGTAGGCTATTAACGAAGCTTACGGCGAATTTACTGCCATAGACCAAACTATACATAAGTGAAAGTTTGAGCTTGAGTTGCCGTAACCAGAGAGGATCGAGTACAAGCGTCCGGCAGCGTTCTGTGTAGCTCAGAGAAGATGGATAACTCAATAAGCTTTTCGTGAATGCACGTTGGAGGCTTTCCAGAGTTAGCCTATCAGACTTGCGCAGGTGGCCATATATGAACGTGCAGTACTCAAACGGGAGTCGTACGCATAGTTTATAAAGGTGCAACCGTGTAGCAGGTAGGAAGAATGAGTGTTTGATGTAACCTCTCATCCGTCTGGTTTTAGCGACCAGGAAAGACTTATGTTCTGCGAAGTTGAATAAGTTTGAGTAGCGCATTCCCAGGTCACGTACTGAGTTGGCGGTTAATATGCTGTGACCGTCCAGCTTCATAGAGCCATCTGGTACGTGACAACCATGCACAACGATAGTGGATTTACTGGCTGAAAATTTCATCAGCCAAGTTTGACACCAAATCTTCAATGGCATGAGGTCGTTCCGTATATTTTCTAAACATGCATTATGATTGCCAGGAGGGAAGCTGTATACAAGTTTGATATCGTCAGCGAATATGAATAGCTTGCCATGCTTGATAACTTGACATTTATCGTTCATATATATGAGAAAGAGTAACGGTCCCAGAACGCTTCCTTGTATCACACCGCTAGTAACTGGTCTGGGCGTTGAGCTATTTTCTCCTATGTCTACTGTTTGTGTGCGGCCTGTAAGGTATGACGAAAACCAGCTAAGCAGTGGATCACGTATACCGAAGGATGCTATTTTGAGCAGGAGACGCTTATGAGGCACACGATCGATAGCCTCCGCCATGTCCAACAGTATAATGATAATCACCTCATCGGCGTCAGTGGATTCGGTCACATGGTTAAGAAACTCTAGCTGGCATGTCATGCAAGAACGCTTGTTGAGAAACCCATGCTAGGAGTGGTTTATAAGGTTTCGTGATAACAAGAACCCGACCAGGTAGGTCAAATGGGAGTGGTCAATAAAAGCATCATCCATGAATTGGGCTTATGATGTCCAAAACCTTCGTTTTCTAGAACACTTTTATCAGGAAACATCGTCGGAATTGAGAAGGTTTCGCCCTAATTGGACGCACTAGATTAGGACGGCTAGCCACAAGAAATTACTTATATCTCCTAATAATCACTCATTTTGAGGCATACAAACAAAACAGCTTACAGGTTGCCTGCGGATAAAAATTTCTGAAAAATCCGAGTAGTTTTCAAGCAAAGCTACCGTCCGCTGTCCCGTCATGAATTCTCAGTAACTCCTGTTGTGAGGTTGCCGGCGCTGTGGTTAGCAGCTTAGTCTTTCAGACATGAGGGCCAGGACGCAACATTCAGTAGGATTAAAAAATGCGCCGCTGGTGAGTTCCACTAAGTGCGAAAATCAAGCCCACCGCCCTCGGTTTGAAGTAGGACAACCAGAGGGTTTATCTGAACACAGAGGCCTTGAGCAAGTGTCAGTGGAGCCTACTATGAAGATACATTCATTATAGTTTGTCAATGTAAACAGTCCTTACAGCGCTAATGAGAGGCACAATCGACCGGGCACCACCAATGTACACAGTTTGAAATGATTCATACAGACGCCGATGATACAGCACGACAAGCAGTAAAACTTGCCTGCAAATGTAGCTGAATAACACAGTTCCGGGGTGCAATATAATGACAGTGGGCCACATCACGGAGATACATCTGGTGGATGGCATGATTTTCTCCAAAAATATGGTATCTTATCGACATACTGTTAAAAGTGGTCAGGTCAGAAACGTGTCTAAATTGAAAACGGAGGCGACTTTACAAAGGGCTGTCGTAAACTGGGAAACGGAGGGATATGACAATCCAGCGAAACTGGCGCAGTCCGAGTTCGACAACATTCTCTGCAGTTCAGCAAAATGAATAGCTAAGTAAACATTTGTGAATACTCTCTGAAGGCTCCGCTACGTGGTTTGTCTGACCCGTGCAGGTGGCTGTATGTAAACGTTCTATACACAGAGTGGGCTCACCTAAATAGATCAAAAATGGTGTGGGCAGGTAGCAGATGAAAAGAATGTGTTTGATGTAGCCTGTTACTAGACTGGTTCGATGAGTGCTGTTTTGTTTTTGCTAGCTGCAGACGTCACCGGTGACTGCCGGCAGGTTTTCCAACTTTTCACACCTTCATGTTCCTTCCTACTATCCCAGAGCGCCGTCACAGGAGTTTCGAGGTTTCCAGCACACGGATTATCAGTGAGGCCCGAACCGACGCATTCCACCATCATCGTCGCATGTTGGAGGGCGGATCGGCCAGGCCCACTGCTTTAGTCTCATACGTACTTTGGAGGGAGGGGTTCCGGACAAACGTTGAGACCTATTCACAGTGCGGGCAAAGTATGTTTGCAGTTCAAGGTGATGATGTATTAAGTGATCGCATAGGCTGCGTATGCCGCGTTCCCGCTGCTTTGCTAAAGGAAGGTTTCGTCACGGACATCCTTCAGTGAAAATGTGAATCACGTAAACGGCATGAATACGCTCGAACGGCTCCACATTCCTCTATACAAGTCTCACGCTTAGGGGAGTATTCATGATCTCGATACTTTGGGCGTTCATGTAGAGCATGTCGTTCGCAGCGACTACAGTGAAGGTAAGTTTCGAAGCAATCCTTAACATACATTGTTGCGTACGCTCTGCACTGAGCAAAGTGAGTTCCATCAGAATGTGACATAAGTTACAGAAACAACGCCGGTATCATGGCAAAGTCAATGGAATTCTCGAAATGGACAGAACTTACTCTATCGTCGGAAGAGGTGACTCAACGTTCTTGGAAAGGAGGTTCCATTGTGGTTGCCGTTCTCCGAAGCCCTGGGTACCTAGTTGTATAGAAATGGAAGTGCCGAAGGCTTTCATGATGTTTTGCCAGGGGAACAAACGAGACAGGTCCATATTATTATCCACCATCCAAATCACATCCGAGTAAGCAGGTCTCATTATTCATATCTCACCTTCAGCCTGGGACCATAATAGTGACGAACGAATGGATAATTTATTCAGCTTTGGACGAAGTACCTCATTACGAACACTGAATAGTAAATCGCCCTGGACTTCGTGGACCCCAAACCAGGATTACCCACAGACAACTATCGAAAATCTGTTGTTCGCTGAGAAGCGTCTTCGGGCCATATCCACATTGAACAGACTTCAGTTCTAGTTACTTCTTCGGACGATCATTTGCTGGCAACTGAAGCCGGGGTAGGTGATTGTTAAACTGCTCTTCATCCTGACTCATACGGAAGTGTAGAAAATGGTATAGTATACCGTAATTCATTATTACACGCATTTACTGTTTTGTCTCATCCGGGGGATAAAACCGCCACCCTTCGACCTTACAAATGATTGCGAAATTGACGCAACTATGCTGTCTTTAGTTAACTTAAGCTACGCTTCCACACTAGTAGCTGTTCTGTCCGATTGAAATCCTATGAATACCGCCTAAGATTGCGATATGCGTTTGCACCAGTGACCGCTACGTACAATTGGCTTAACGTGTAGACAAAATTGATAAGAAACACAAGAGAGGTCAGATAAGCTTCTATCTAAGACGTTAAGGATACATCATACTCATCTTTCATACACGACCTGTCTAGTGATACACTTTCTGTTGGCCTTGGAGGATAATGAGAGGTTAAAGAGGTGCGCTTGTTTCAGTGTCCCTCCAGTGCATGAGTCTCTCAAGTAAATAAAGGTAGCTTCGCTTTCCCCATTCAGATACACTCATGCACACTCGTTCGTCTCCATCAAATGTAGGAAGCACGAACTAGACATACATACCCCTAAACACTCCACGGTTTCTGCGTGCGTTTTATTTTTTGGTATGACCTCCCTCAGCCATGTAAAAAAACAATATTCCGTCCGATGGAAAAGATTGGCATTCGCCTATTTTACTGTTTTAGTGGCTAAAATAGGACTGCCTCAACTTTTCCATATTTTCTCAGGGAACTAACTGCCTACATCAGTGAATGAAATATATATAGGCACATAATCTAGATTTAGCTTCTTTGAAGTGCACAGTAATGTCGCCAGAACTATACGTCTAATCAGCAGAACAATATATTTCCTTTCGTACACATCGTTAACTCCAAAAACAGTGATACCGGTACCAAAATTCATGGGTCTTAGTGAAGTTTTCAGTTCATATGCTGGAGGTACCAGAGTTTTACATGTTTCCACATTAGCAGATTTTTGCCAGTACCTTTAATTTCACCAACTGCAACCTCTTTCCTGGTATGCTGTAGTATATCGGTGCTTGATTTACCTGCGGTTAATTTGAGAAGCTTCGACTAATCAGGAGTAGCTGTCGCAGTTCTAGTAGAACTTCCGTGAGCCTCTCGAATAATTCAGCCGTGCAGCTTGCTGAGACCCTCACCTTATTGCTTCGGCCGTCTATCTCCATGAGTCTAGTGCCCAATGGTCGAGGTAATATTAATGCGACGCCTGTTCTCAGGGTGGTGAGTGATGTCACTTGGGAGAAATTTCATCGACTGCCACGCTGCTTTGATCGCAGGAAGTATTAAGGGCTACCGCAACTTTGTTGGTAGTATTCAACGCGACTGCCGAGAGGGTCGCTCCACGATACCAATCCGCAGCTGGGCACCCATCACTGAACGATAAAGGCTGGCTGAGATAGCACTCTCGATGTTTGTTCATTTTGTCAAGATCTTTTGCGTTATCTTGAGATTGCTGGGCTTTGATTGATGTTGAAAGATGGAACAACGCTTTGCTTTTTTCCCTAAATAAGATACGTTGCTTATCTTTGTTCTCACATCACCTACTTTGACCGTTTCCCTTATCCCTATTTAGTCCGAGCCCTGTGAACTTCTGAATGCCGAAATTAGACATTTTTCTAGGGTATTCTTTCCAGAGTAACTTATAATTCTCACAGTTTCTCGATGCACGAACAGTCTTATTGCTCTGACCCAACCAATGGCCATTTGTTTGAGCGAGCTCAACCCGTTTTATCGTCCACCATTATTGATCGGTGCATGGTTGTCGATTTGTTGTACAGGCAATTTCTTTCTTTCATTTCTGAAGATTTTTACATTTAAGGTGAGAGACCCAGTTTTCTTGTACACTGATTCAATTAGTACCGTATTGAATCCAGCTGTTTCGAGCGCCCTCTAATTAACCGTTTCGAGGACAGATTGTGTCTGTCGTTGAATCTTGAGAGGAATTTACCGGATCGAAACATTACGCGTAACTCAGTGTGAACTTGAATCGTTAGCGAACGATCCAAAATGCTGTTCAACGCGAACTATTTAGAAAGCTCGCTCAGGTGAATTACTCGGGTCTGATTGACATACACCACCGCTATCAGATTCAGAGGCACATCGTCGGCAACGCGTCAGATTGTCAGGAGACACAAAGCAGTGGTATCGCCTACAAACTGCAGGTAAATACAGATGATTTTGACGGGAATTCTGGAGAGTGTGAATGCAGGAAGGCTGTGTAGCAAATGTTTCACACTGAATGTACCGTTAGAAATCGTCCTCGTTTATATCTCCTTTCTGATGGACGTAGTGACACTGCTGGCGACCTGTTCATTTCATACCACCCTTACGCAGACTTATAATGCCGGTTGGGAGTACTTCGATATGGGTTGTACGCCAGAGTGAGATCTATAATTCTGCTGCTAGATACTGGAATGAGGATTATTACTAAATGTTTTAAACACCCATCTTGCTCAGTGCTATCCAGCCACGGACGCACAAAGACCGGCGGCAAAACTGCAAACCAGACAACTGAGAATTTAGGCTTTATCACGTGTGTATCATCCGCCCAGTTCACGGAGGCCACGAATGAATGACAACAGGTGCTTTATTGACAGAACCACTCGTGTGCGGTGACGCCGGCAGTGATATACTGAACTAGATCTCGCCGCCATACAGAGTAATCTGAACAAGTTGGTCAAACTATCCCATGAATGGCATTAACATTCTGGGAGATTTGCAAATGCTCGTCATATGCAGGAGATGGCGCAGGAAGTGCCGTATTTAATGGGACCGTCTGAGATTGCTCAGCTTGTTTTTATTAAACGAAACAATATAGAAAGGGGTATTTCTGAAGTGTATGAAATTACCTTCACCTCTGGTGCGCGCTCTTTAAAGAGTTTGATTGTGGTATACACGGTCAAAAGTTCACAGGTCCACTGCATCACACTTACTTCAACGTCTCTGTTCATCTGAGAGTGAGTTGATGGAGTGAGTTTCCCGAAAACATCCTGACAGCATCGTGTGTAGGCGCATTCTAACGGAGGCCGGGCAAGTGTTGGAAAAACTTGTCTTTTACTTTGTACTGGTTCGCGGCATGAGTATGGCTCTAATGTCCGCTGTACCTAGTACTTGTGCACCTTTCTTCTTTCCTGTCCCTTAAACAGCCCTTGAGTGGAGAGCACCGATAAGAGACACACCGGTCGAGCACTGGGTAGTCCACCGTCACACAGTATCGCACAAGTGGGAACTGGAATCAAAATCCATAGTGAGAAATTTGCTTTGGTAGGGCCTTAACAACGGACAATAGTGGATTTATGTCCAATACGGAATTTTTAGTTTTCAAGATAGTTTCACTGAAATGTCTTAGGGTCTTGTCTCTTTCTAGATTTTGTTCCTCAAGTTCATCACTGATTTTGGTCTCTCGATTCTATCACCCTTTCCGCTGTTTACAGTTACCGTTAAAGTTTCCAGCGTTGCAGAAAGGTTTCAGGGTTTTCGCCACGTTCCGTAGTGTTACATCTGCGTGCCAGCACCTAATATTATCCCACATTTCTCATCGCATCTCTGAAAAGCACGCTGGGATGTACGCGGTCATCGCAGACAATTACGGACGATAAAAAACAACGCTTAATCTAACAGTACTGCAAACATGAATTCTGCCAGCAAGAGGAGCTCAATCGGAAAAACTGGCTGCGGTTTAAAAAACTTTCACTTCCTCAACTGGAAAATGACAATTCCTTCGTTCCACAGATTCTGTCAAAAAATGTTATGTTGCGCTAATCTACCTTTCACAAGGTCGCGTGTGAGTCGACGTTTCAAATAATTCAAGGTCACTCCGGGGAATACGCATGCAAGGTAAAACTGCGGCTAATCAATCTCCCTCTCTATTGTGTTGCAGAGCCGGCAGTTCGTACGATCGCCGAGGAAGAGGCCCCAATTGAGATTGACTTGAACGATCGAACCGTGACGTAATGCCCTATATCGTTTCTTACCGTTTCCTTACTTTTGTAGTTGTGTTACGTGTTTCACATAAACGGTTACCAACACACCCCTGTTCTCCCTCCTCACTGGTATGTTGCACGCGGAAGCCGGTCTCTCTTCATACCTGGGGAAACTTAATTTGTACGGCTTATTGTAACCTGCAGGCCAGTCACTTCCGCTCTGATTGTCCGTCGCAACTGTGGACCAAATTTTGGGCAACGTGGAGGCACCGGGGAACAGCGTTCTTCCGAAGTAGGGTTTCAAACAAAAGTCCTGTGAAAGCAAGCAGTATGAACAAGCATGAGTCAGAAGCCTAGTAAGTAGTGCACATGACTTACACAAACGCAAACTAGCACGACACCGACAACGTTGCAGCACGCCCCGTTACACAACTCAAGTTCAATTTCTGCGCACTTGCCGGTTTCGGTTACGCGTTACACTTGTTAACACGATGAATGGCCTTTAAGTCGAATTTCCCCATTGGTTGCTGAGGCAGTACATCAGAAGAAGGTGAATGTGTAATGTATATATATGATATTTGCATAACGCGTATATACGTATGTACACCACGGATATAATAAATGTGACGGGTACGGGAAAATATCGGCAACAATATGCGAACATGTGCTTACATACGTATATATGTATTGGACGTAACAACTGCTTATATACGTATATATGTGTGTATAAACGCTTACAAACGTACATGTATACACATTTGTATGCGTGTATATGTCTATATATGCGTGTACATACACCCAGGTAGCAAAGCGGTGAGGGGTCCGCGTGGGCAAGGGCGGACAATCTAAATAATCTGCAAACAACCATTTCTTGGCCCTTGCGAATTCGGTGATTCCACTAAAATCAATTTCGCTATTCATCTTCAAAACACTCCAAAACTTCCCAGGCCCCCTAACTGATTTTCAAAAAAGTTCGAGAAATGAAGCGAAACTATACTTTATCTTTCTACATCATTATCTATCGGACGCCTCCACATGTTGCGCAATTGAACCTGTCCCACACAATTGTCATATTCGCTTCGCCGCCAGCCCCATTAATTTCATATGGCCCACCGGAAACCGTAACACACAAAGGAAAAGAAAATGAAACTAGGTGACAAAAAGTTGCAGCGATGGGTAAGAAACGGCTTATACCCATAAGTTATCCAGATAGTGCAAACCGAAACGTAACAACCTTACAATATTCTTTTTTGGCATAAAATAATATACGAACACTTGCCAGATCCTGCTGGGTGACCTGAGTATGGCTTCTTGGATTTGTACAAAATTCGAACATCAACCCTAATAATACGAGTTTTGTGGGTGTGTTTGATATTCTGTATCTCCGTAAATAACAGATAAAACGAAAGCAAAATATCTGTCTGAAAACACTCTTCCTAAGCAGCACAGTTGAATGCACAGTACAGGCTAACCGCGGCGCACTCATAAGTAAAAGTAAAACCATCCGAACTCTTTGACAACTACCTCAGCGACCGCGACGGATTACCAATTAATAATGTCCTAATTTACGAGTTCATTCAAAGAAACGCCGAGAAGATTATTACAGATTTCAAACTGAAGCTGATAGATTTTTACTTCGGGGATAATGGTTCCTTGAGATATTTGTTTTCAACACCTTCCTCATTGTCCGCCCAAACAGGCGGGATACTGGCATATCTCAGCGAGCAGTGTGCTGTATGGATATAGGTTTTTAAGCGTTCATGCATGTATATATGTAGGTACAAATACATAAATACATATATATACGTGTATATAATATATATGTAAATACAGAAATGTATATATGTACACACATTTATGCGTATCGTTTACACATATGTATGTAAAGACATGTATATATTTATGTACACTTAATCATGCGTACGTGTATGTTTATCGATATATATGTATTATGTATGTACCAGTATAAACTTATACATATTTCAAGTGATGATATGTGTGCATGTATGTACATGTATGTACATATACACGTGTGTATAAACGTACATACCTGTCTGTACGTAAATGATTGTATAGGTGTACATTTATAAATATATATATATGTTTGAACATAAACGTCCATATAAAATGGCGAGTACGTGTGTTAATCTAAGTATGTGTGTATTTGCACCCTCGATGCCATGGGTGGCGGTGACACGACCATATGGAGTTGCGATGTGTGCTACTGCGAATGTGTTGGCTGCTTGGGATTAGTTGATCACCAACGTGTTCACAGTACACCGCCGACGAAGTAACGACGTCAGGCTCAGGTCAGGTAGGTCATGTCAGTTTATCCATTATGTTTCTGCTAATGACTGCATCGGCCATGAGTCTGGTTGTTGACGATTAATCCGCTCCTCTTTGCACTAACCTGCACTTCTGTACTGCAGTGCTTCTTGCATGACACTCCAGAAATCCTTCCTCTGAATTTGAATCTCGTCATTGTAGTCTCTCTCTGCTTACTTTCCAAGAGATATGGGCTTGCCTTTCCTGCTAGCCAATAGACTGGCTAACCAGCGTTGGCCGACTGTACACAAGGGTCTCACTGACACACCTCCCGGGCTTATTCCTTCAGGTTCACACTGAATATGTGATGTGTGGGCGGAACCGCAAGTGGTGCGGCGCAAGCCAATTGCGGTGATGGCTGAGTGCAGACGTCCTTTGGCATCGGTCACTGTTACAGACTAATCTGAATCGGATGCCGCGAACAATATGAACGCCTACATATATGTATGTATTTGTATGTATATATATGCATACATGTATGCACAAATGCATGTTTAATACATATGTACACTGTCGCAGGGTCGACAAACAAATAGGCATGTCGAATGTTGCACGGGATGGTATTGCATGCCCAGGAGGTTGCCAATGAAATGTGACCCAGTGGCTTTCATCGTCCAACCTCAGTAAACAACCGTACGCATGTTGACAGTTGGCGAGCAGGGCTCAGGTTGAATATCAAGTTGTAAATTGCCCTGGGAAAGGTTGTGGGGTCATTTCAGTTTGCCATGAGTAGGACAATGGAATCGTTCTAATGTTTCTATTGTGTATGAGTTCGCTAGCTTCACGTTGGTTGCTCAATTGTCTCGCAAACCACGCAGGTAAAATCAACGTCAGATTAGCGGAAGCCTTCACACAAACGGTGTTATCGAAACGAGCTCTGGGTGAATCGGACCCAGCTGACGTCGTCCTTGACCAAATCTACTGGGTCCTCCCTCAGGTGGCATATATGCAAACGTTATTGGTTACCGGCTTCAAGGCCATCTTTCTCACAGTACGCTCACTAATCTACGTTTTGAACCGCACATTTCATGGGGTTTATCAGATCGTCAAGTCAATATTTCGGATGCCTGAGTAAATCCAGAGTAAATCGAAAATAACCATAACAGCCAGAGCAAAAATAATAATTTCGCCTTACGCATTTGTCGAGTAATGTCGAATACACGTTTTTAGTCATAGTGAAGGTGATCATTCCAAATTTCCTCAATAAGCGCAACATTGCGTTTTATTCTTACTGCTATAAACGTTCGTCGTGCAACAAAATTTTCCGCGACAGGCGGACAAATAAAAACCCTTCCCGGCCGAACGATTCGCGAGATTTTCAACTTTTCGTCGGTTTCCAGCAATTGACGAAGGTCTGCGCTGAGTCTGCTTAGTCGTTCGCCGAATTTCGGAATTTATTTTTCTCCCTCGCTAAAGTCGAATATTTTGTCATTCTCGACGTTAGTTGCATCACGTAATGGCAAAATGTCCTGAAGATGCATTTCGACTTTCTCCTCAAAGTAATGGTGAGCTGTTTGAAAAATCGACCCACACACAACCTTGTGAACGGTAAATTAATGTAACATCACATTTTTCAGTCCGAATCTGTGATACAAGCGAGCTATATGTCTCCTTACTACCTGCGTCATAGTTTCGTGAACTACAATCATCTTTTTCACACGCCCCTATTGGCAGCAGACTTCATGTTTGTGGTTCTGTTAAGTTATTTGTTGCTTTTATCGCCCGTAATCATCTGCAATGAACGCGCAAAATCCAGCGTGCTTCTCACGTATACGTTGAATAATGTACATTATTGCTAACACTGCCTCCTCCATCACTTCGTTTCCAGTGCTTCGGAATTGCTTCAGATCGATGTGCCTCCGATGAATCGAGGCATCGTACAGGTCGGTAATCCCTACCGTTGTGCCTTCTGGCTTGTGAACGATCGATCCTCTGGCGGGTCGCGGATATCTTCCACGAAAATGTATTGCTTCGGTTGAGTCCACCGATAGAAACTCCTTTGTTGTGGATTGGGCTTTGATTCTGAGGTGAAGCAGAAATTTAGTTAGAAACACATCCAGTTCAGCAAATGTTTTATGAACAATGAAGTCCACAGAAGATCTGAACACGTTCACCAGATTTTTCATTATACAATCAGAACATGGACATCAAAGTGTCGTTAGCGGGTAACGAAACCCGATGCGGTGGAGCCATTGACTCATTTCAGCGGAACAAAATTATGGTCTGCTGTCCGTCTCCAAGGCCTGCGGAGCTCCGTGATTGAAACCCTCAAGAAATGCTTGTAGGGTAAATGAGGTAGAAGGTAAGGTTGTAACTAGTACATGTAGCCATCTTAAATAAGAAGCGATCAACACAAGAATGAAATATTTACTGAGGAGTGGCCCTCAGTAGTCTGCGTGCACATGTTGTCATGGCAAGTAACCGTCCGGGCAAGATGTGCAATTCTTCGGCTGTGTCTTCATTTTGTGAATGCAGAAGTGGCAGTTCACTACGATGCTCTTGATGTCCAAGTATATCCCCGGCCACCCACACGTGTCAAGCCAGTGGTTCCATCAACTACAGGCCCAGGTGACCTTCGTGCAAGTCATCTAAGACCGTCTTACGTAGCGGTGATGGAATGAATAACTGGTCTCACGGGTACAACAAACTATCGGACTGTGCTAGAAACTGTTCTGGGTTTCAGAATATTATGGGATGTTTCTACCTATTGACCGATGGCCAACTCCTAGCCAACTTGGCAGTTAGCGTGCCCTGGTAGTTTCACTTGTCATGATCCAGTCCTCTTGAATTATTCGAACGGCCGGAGAGGCAGGGGAACGAAATTCAACAGCGGAAAAATTCAAAGACAGCGGTAAATATCTCTTCGAGGAATCTGGTTAGCAGTACGATGATTTCACAGTCGTGTGCTGCTGGGACCAGACTCTATCGCCGTACCGTTGCCGCTGATCAACCCGCAACTGAACTGTGAGGAGCAAATGAAGATTATAGACAGCTGTTGTCTGTGGGATCTCGATTCTAATGCCAATCAAATACTCATGCGGTATCCTGATAGCCCAGTATATTGCTGATGCCTTCTTCTGTGTGTACGAATATCCCTGCCGTGTCTTATTCGACAACTGCCGTGTACAAACGATCGGATACCACTCCTGTTCCAAGGCAGAACTGATGTCGACATTGGATGCATTTGTGCTCAGCGTAGCAACTTTAGGCAGAAAACGAAGCTGGTATCCGCCTTTTAATTAGAACTTGTTTTAAAACCCACGAAAGGGTTCCGTCATTTTGAGTCCAACGCCATGTTCCCGTTGATTTAACGGCAGATAGCGTTGGCTCCTCCGTAGAAACTTTCAGCAAAAATCTAGTGCATGAGACGGCCCATAGTTTATCGCAGCTCATTCTGGCTCTTTGACGATTTAGTGGCAACCAAGGCTTTCTACCGATCAGGGTACAGCCTGTATCCTTCGTCACACATAGTAAAGCCGGAAAGAATTAATTCTGGTGCCTGAAATGCGCACTTGAAAGTCATAGTGGCCATGTTTTTATCTGTGAATCGTCCCAGAATCGAAGGTACCGCTTTATCATGCACTTCTGTGTTGTCTACTTATATGATTGTGTCATCGTGGCAACCGCGTGCTCCTAGTAAACCGGCAATTGCTCCGCCAATCGCAGCCTGATCCATTCCAGCTGGAAAGTGTAATCCAAGCGCCGGAATACTGTATCAATAACTCCCTAATTTGTAGTGATCGTAGTAGTGGTCTTGGGACTGTACTCCAATAGAATCGGTAAGAACGCGTTTGTCGCTTCAATTTTTGAGAACACTGCCAACATTGAGGGTATTCACAAAATCTTCGGAAGCATTAGTCGTCGCTGCGCCTCTTCTTAGTTCCAGATTTAACGCTGATCTATAATCACTACAGATGCCAAACGATTAGACATTTTCATCCATAACCACAAAGGTTGGTGTGGCCCACGCTCGTGAGTTAGCCTTTGAGGCTACACCACTTCCCCCAAGCTGTGCTTTAAAAAGACCGGGCACTCTTACACCTCCAATCTTGCTGACATTTCTTTCAGTTCCCATGACCCAAATAAACACCGCGCAATCCGGCTGCCTGACTGGACCTAGTGCCCCCACTTGGTGAAGAACCACAGCTCAGCTACCTCGAAAATGTTAATCCAAGAAGGATGGACCTCATTCTAACATCAAAGATCGTGCCTAAATCAGCTCATTACCACTAACAGACATTTTTGGCCTTTTTTAGGCCTGCTGAAATATTTTGAGGTCGCTGAACTCTTTTATCAGTGTTAAAACATGGTCTCACAACTTACCATCTTCCTTCGGTAAACTGCGTAAACCATCTTCATCCATGCACCAGCTACTGCTGTCGTCTCCTCATTCTTACTCAGTCTGTTCTCCCCAACTTTCCAGAGGCCAAAATTAGACATTATTCTTCTGCAATTTTTCTCCAGTAACTTATAATTTACACTGTTTCTCGATGCGCAGATGGTCGTTTTGCTCCGACCAAACCACAATATTTAGTTGAGTAATCTTGATTCCGTTTTGTCGGCCTGAAATGCTGAGCGGTATCTAGTTGCATATTTTGTTGTACGGGCACCTTCTTTGTTCCATTTCTGTAGATTTTTAAATTCTAGGCGAGGGATGCGTTTTTCCGGTACCTATGGGTTCAGTATTTATTGGGCCTAAGGGTCGTCCCAAAGAGGTTTCGGGCCCTTTGGCTTGCATCTTGGCTCTCTGAATATTCCTCTTTCCACAGTGAGCACTTATGAGTAGTATAACTTTAATCGCGACAGTTGCTTGCCTCTACCGTTATGTGACCACGTGGTGATCATTTATACGACCCGCTATGGCTACCGTTTCCACTTTTATTGCGTTGTAACTGGCTTGATGGTCAGACACAAAAGGCAGTATGAGTTGAAACTAGCGGCTGTTCCATTCCATTGAACTACAAAACGAACACCGCTTGGGTATATAGAATGTGTTCACATCAATAGCCACTCTTTTCGATTGACTTTCAAAATGAACAACATGAAGATCGTACACATGCAGGACGTGATGAGAAACTTGTAATTTAAACGTTTGAGGTGAATGCCAATTATCATCTACGATTTCGTTGATTTCCATTTTGATTGAATTGATTTTCTGCGGCGGGATATATAACTGTCGCTCTTAACATCAAGTAGTGACTGGCTAAAAAATATATATTTTCCCGTGATCGACAGGTAGCCTGGGTTATTCTGTGTCAGTGTAGTTTTGAATGAGCTCCACACGACTTCAGTCCAGTCAGAAACGATGCAGTAGATTGAATGCGATCAACTTCTGGATGGCCTTGGTGGTAGTGTGGGACATGTTACCTTGTTTTACGCCGTTCTGTATACACAGGGACGGCCATATGATAATGTCATTTTTAACCTTCTCGAAGAACAACATTTCGTCGACTCATATCTACCTGTAAGATGTAGTACAAATGTCGTATAGGTGAGAAAGCAGGCAACGTTTTCGTACAGGATTTATTGTTAAATGTGTTAGTGTTCCTCATGAAACATAATGTCAGCATCTTATGATCCTTTACTTCTATTTCGGTAATGCCTTCAGGACGCCGCGAAATTAAGTATTCTCACGTTAGGTGATCATGTATCCCACTTCAAACCTTGGGATGAGCTCGTTTGGAAGACATGAAAAACAGGCCAACACCTATAATGAGTCGCTTTCGCGAAAATGATGTGGATTATTTATCCCCAAAATATTACCTCTGACATTCATTCGAGGCGTGCGAATTTTCCCACTAATACTGCACGCTTACGATTGGGAAATCCAAGTACTTTGCTGGAACTTTCGATTTAAATATTTCGAGGAATATTTAAAAACAGGATTCATACCAAAATGCCCGGTTACTCTCTGTGACGACCTCAAAGTTCAATATACACGGCAGCCCAAATTGCCCTTTTTTCACATCCATGCGATTAGTACCAATGTAACTTGATTTTTATGATCACTTTCGCATAACCGTTCGGAAGGTCAGTTATCTTCTCTGCGGTTATATATTGACAACGGTATTTATCGGATCATCACATTAGACGCAACTCAGTGTAAACTTGGGTTGTTATCGAACTATCTAGTGTGCACCATTTTACCAGTCTCACCCAACAGAGCTAAATGGTGGCCAATTACTCCATGAATTTCCATGCTTGTTGATCTTAGTTGAGCATCAGTTGCCATGCTACCTAGTGGTGATTTGTGAATGGATTGGCCACTTCTTATGTCCAGCTGTAATGAATAAAAAGTGGATGACTCCACAGCATTTGTCCCCTTAACTTGACCCTAGCATACCTTCTTAATATGTTCACATCTGCGATAAGAATGCCATATAGCACTACAAAATTGGCAAGTCGACCGTGCGCAAAAATTGACAGGAGGCACGTGCATTAACAGCAGTTTCTTCAGGTCTTCGAATGGCAGTAAAGCTGAGGTGTTCCGGCTGGCCAGGAGTTTCACTAGTGACTATAACTCATGAAAACAATGGATGTCGAAGAGCGCTGACTGGTTCACATCCTTTGGAGTACTCCTCGACTTCAGTTAAACCAGTATGAAGACATGATTCCCCATTTGCGGACGTTCATTCTGCGACGCAAGTTTTCAGTACTGATATTTAGAGGCCTCGACTAGCCACGGAAATCGTACTCGAATTGAAACATCCTACGCAAGTTATAGGGAGATGTCCTCTTACTGATTGCACTGAGCAGTTTTTCATGAGTCAAGAAGCTATATCTATAGATTTACAACAGCATCTTAGAAAATCGCCTTATGTCATTAACACCTCTTCTTGGCACTCGCAGAGTCGAACTGTATGCTGCTTGGTGCAATACAGAACAAAGAACTTGGCAACTAGCGGGAAATGAAACTGAGGCTTTTCGTCCAGTCATGATGCGGCGTTTAATGCGCCGTTTCAATTGGACCATTGTTAGATCTTACATTGTGTTGGCCTTTGAGAAAGCAATGACCTGAACAGATGTTTTACCACACTTTCACCCTACATTTACGTAAACTTCAGGTCACCGTTTTTCACAAGCATGCGCCAGGATTGCCTAGATGTGTCCCCCCGGTGTCTGAGGGTGCAAGTCGTGTCAGTGCACGATATTCGCGAACTCATGAAAAGGCATATCTATAATAAGCTAAGTCTTACCCACCGTTTGGAACGCAAATTTTTATTCACGGGGGTGAAAATGTCAAAGCTCTCAAAATAGAGAACTAAGCATAAAATTCACCATCCTCGAGTGTGTTTACTAAGCGGCCTACGAAAGGCAACCAGAAATTTCCGTGTTTGCCCGTGGAACAAATAGCCCATTGCTGACATAACTTCCACCACCCTAAATCATGTGCGAGCAGGTAAAATCTTACAAAACTCAGTCATCAAAGGAAAAAAATCAGGTTTACCAGAAGTGCGCAGTTAACGAAGTACGCATTTGGCGACATCCCTCAACACAACATGCACCTTTCAGCAATATCGCAGTCACTCCGAACCTCACTGATGTTGCTACTTGGCCTCATGGGGTTGAAAACAGTTGTTCTTAGAGGTAACTACTGACAGGCTTAAGAATTATCAGTCATAGTGGCGTCTTTCAGAGAAGTCGGCAGCTGGTGAAAACGCTGTCCAATAGCCAACAGATTCACAGCTGTTTATAATGCGCTTCGACGACATGTCCTACCCAAAATTGTGTGAATGCGAGTGGTTATGGCGTTGGGTGCATCACGGGGTACATAGTGAATTAATAACTTCCAGGCCAATATTTGCTGTCAACTGTTGTTAAGGAGCAACCGACTTAATCATTCCAGTTTCCGCACCCACGTGCGTAGGAAAGAAGTGTAATGTAAAATTTGCACGTGAATGAATCGGTGCTTAGAAGACAAAAGTGATTTTGGCGAACAGTCTGTTTTCGGTTATTCATCAGCGGGTCAGTTACATAACATTTTATACCATCATGGTTGTCAAACGACAAAAAATCAAGAGCACTTAGTCACATAACTACATCGAATGGTTGTGAATTGGACGACAATTAGGTGACAAAATTGACCTCTGGAGTTGTCAGGTGGGTAATGGGGGGCCATGGTAACCGTAGGGTCTGAACAAATTTCTTCTGAGCGCACAACTGTGGATTGCGCAACCGAATTTCGATCGCCTCCGCGGTGGCCAGCATACGAAATTTGACTCCTCTAGAGTGACGGCTGGGGAGGCGATAAATGGATTGTAAAGCCAATTCTGGGGAGATTTGGTGCCCTGTGTCTACAAGGTGCGCCAGAATTGCACTCAAAATGGACTTCACCTCGCCCTTAGCTAGCCAAGTGGGGTGGTGCTCACTTATCCTCTGAGAATGGCGCCTGGTTGTGCGACCGACGTAACTTGCTCCACAGGAGCATGTGAAGGAGTAAACACATAATGATGTCACACATTTAAGCAACGTATCTTTGACTTGTACGTGGACTACCGGGTTTGACCCGAATGTGATTCGTAGTTGTGCCGCATTGTGGGTCTTTTCACTTGCGTTACGTATTCTACGAGTCACCAATTCGGCCAAGGCCTCGCGTTTGTAGGCTAGCATCATGTAAACGGACTTCATTTCCGCATATAGGAGCTTAGCTTTTGGTTCTGTCAGCTCCATATGTTCATCCACGAATTTTACAGGATAAGAGTTCTCCGCGAGTATCCGCCGTAAAAAGATCATTTCTGTTCCAATCATGTCATCAGTACATATCCTCATATCTCTGTGTGTTAAACTACGAACCAGGTTTCTCTTCTGTCTGAGTGGTACGTAACTGAAACAATTAGTATACTGGCCGTTTCAAGTCCCCTTCCTGTGAATACCCCTCTGTAGTGAACCATCTGCACGACGATTCAACGCCACATCCAGAAAGGATATTTGTCTATCTTTCTCGGCCTCAAGTGTAAAGTTGAGATTAGTATGTGCCTTGTTCGCCTCCGCGAATAGGCAGTTTAGATCCATAGTTTCGTCAACCACACAGATGATGTCTTCCATGTACCTCTTGTAGAGAGCGCTACTGTCAATAATCCCACGTGGCGTAGTTCTTTCTAACATTGCCATGAAGATATCTGCTAACAGTGGGCCTAACGGTGAACAGAGTTGTGCGCTCAGAAGAAATTTGTTCAGACCCTACGGTTACCATGGCCCCCCATTACCCACCTGACAACTCCAGAGGTCAATTTTGTCACCTAATTGTCGTCCAATTCACAACCATTCGATGTAGTTATGTGACTAAGTGCTCTTGATTTTTTGTCGTTTGACAACCATGATGGTATAAAATGTTATGTAACTGACCCGCTGATGAATAACCGAAAACAGACTGTTCGCCAAAATCAACTTTGTTTTCTAATGAACTCATGGGTCCATTCAAATCGTTGAAGAAATCGGTGCTTATTTTTGACTGTAAACATTTGATTATGTGATATGCTCAGTGCCGGTCGACGACGGCGTTTCGCGCATTCTTTTGGAGCTGTTGGATCTGTCGAAATTTTTCTGGTACGTTTGTCATCTTGCGTTCAGTATGATTCAGAGTGATGGATTCGTCAAGACATGTCTGGTTTGTTTGTAAAAAGCCCATACTAAGTTCACCTTCATTCTTCTATGCAGTGTGCAACGGAAAATCATGATGGACTTCGAACCCTAAGTGCATATGAAATGTTTGCTTCCCTCCCTTTTACAACTATCATAGCTTATTCTTTCATGCATTCTCTCTTGGTTTCGGGTGACACTCTCCCGCCTTAATCTGCGTCCGATTGTTTGAGTCCGCTCATTTCCCGTTCACTAGCCACTCCTTGCGTACTGGTGCTTGGTCACTCTATTTTGAAAGTTCTATCGCTGGATAATTTATGCATACGGTTGATTCACATTCAAGATACGATAACACTTTGAATGTAATTTTATTTAAAAATGCCGTACAAGGCTAAATCATTTTGATCTCTTTTCCTTACCTTTTTGGGCTTGGAAGAGAGCCCCGTGAGCCCAGTAGTCTGAATAAGTGCTATTGGACTTGTTGGGTGGGCGTTACTGAACGGATTAGCCCAATTCATCAGGAACGATACTACAGGGGATACACAACCTCTCTCATTGTGCTCCACCTCAAATCCTACGAAAGTGTGGCGCTGGCATATATGAGGATGCTGGAAACGTAGTAACAGGTTTAACCGATAAATGTATTATTTTTGTCGTTGTAATACAATGCCAAAATGGCATGGTCGCAGACTTCCATCTCGTCGATATCTCTGAATTACCATAAAGCTGAGCATTTTTGGCGTTGGGTATCATGTATTCTACCTCGGAAATGACAACAAAAACAGTTGTGCAGCTCTAAAATTGAGCCACCGCATATGGCGGGCTGTTTGTAGGAAACTGGTGGGATTTCTCTCCAAAATATGGTACTTTGGGTAGTTTTCCGGAGTACTCCAACTTTCTAATTAAGACTGTCTTCTTGCGATCGAAAAACTCTGCGCACTGTGCCTGGAATTCAGATTTCAATACTTTCCAAGATATTTAAAAGCGAGGGTTCGCAAAAAGTGGTTGTTATAATTTTGGAGTATCGTTTAGACACATTGCCCAAATGGCAGAAGTTGCCGTAAGATTCTTTCATTGTCGCCTATGACTACCTTCCGTACGTTTTCGGAAAAGTACAATTTAACCCGCCCCTTCTTTACACCGCTGCGTAATTGTTTGTGTATTGGCCTATGATGGTGTTCCTCCTGAAAACACTAGTGCTTTGAAATTTGAAATCTGTTTGTTGCCGCTACTTTTACTGGGGCTTTGTTGCACTATACACTTCTCAACACACGTATGGAAAACTTCTTCCGGGAAGCGCGATAAATGCAAATGTTTTTGCGTACTACATACAAATAATGATAATATTATAATGTGGAGACGCATCATCGAAAGGAACACAGTTTGAAGTGGCAGAACTGCCGTTTACAAAGGCTCCGTCGCATGTGCTACGAAAAAATGGTTTATATGGTCCACAATACTTGGACCAAAAATGCCTGAGGCTACATCAGCATAATGTAAAATTGCTTCCTTCGAACTAATAATCCAGGTCGTATCAGACAGCGAAAAATTCGTGCGTAAAATGTTCTCGCCTTTAATGTAAGTGGCATCGAGAATATGGGTGAATAAACGCTTGGGTGGGAAAGACAGGATACTCCGACGTCTGACAGACAGGTGGACAAACACATTCAGCGCTACCCCGTCGATGATGCGAAAACTTCCGGGCATTCACGATCACTCAAATCGCTCCATCACTACAGAATTTTGAGTGTCCAGACACCGTAGAATCTTTTATCGCATGAGGTCTATTTGTGTGCTGTATTTGTAGACTGTAGACTGATGCGGGATGCTGATGTTGAATGTGCAGTCCTCGATTGAGGATCATATGCATGACTGAAAGGTTTAGCCCAACGGCAGGAAGAAAAAATTGCACTTTATATAACCTGTTGTCCGTCGGGTTTCAGCTACCACAGTGCGCATTGACTCTGCATCAACTGACCGAAAATTTTGCCCGTTCAGCTTGACAGCGGGACCCCAGCGAAATGGTGTATATTAGCTAGGCAGGAATTCGGATTGACATATTAAACGGACCAGACGATGTCAATAGTGCCAGCTGTAAAAAATGGATTCACATGTTTGGTTATATCACGTACGCCATTTATGTGCCTGAGAGTGATACGCAGCTCAACAACGCGTCCTCGAATTACCTCACTAGCTAGCGATCACGGCACTCAGCAGATGCTTCCCATTTTCGCTTTTGCTTGCGGCCTCCAAGGTACAGAGCAAACTAGCCAAGTAGTGGATCACGTGTTGCAAATGATTTAATTTTGACCCAAAAGGACTTTTGACTCGATTGGTCAAATGCGTTTTGGGTGTCCAACATGGTGGGAGTTACCGTAACACCAGAATCAGCGGATATTTTTAATAAAAATAAGCAGTTCAAACGGCACGTCTTGAGGATGTATTTACTGAAGAATCCCTGCTCGATATAGTTGGTAACATTGTGATGGTAGGATTCGGCCGTGCGACTATTTTCACCCTTTTCAATGCCCTAAAAGAGGTTGGAGAATGGTTGGTGGGACGACAGCCGCTAACGTGTCATTGTGGGCTGCTTTTACGTTAGAGCTTAATTATGGAATTTCTCCGTTGGTTAGGAAAAAATGGATGGCGAAAATAGTTTATCAAGAATGGGCAGGGGAAAAATTATATTTTCCCCGTGTCTCCAAACAACAGGGTGAATACCATCAGGACCGGAAAGGCAAGAATGTTTGACGATAGCTAACCATAAGCGTCCGTCTAAAACATCAGTGGAAACGGGACTTGGGAAGGCACTTGTAGTTACTAAAGTGGATAGAGGTATTAAGTCCCCTCCAGTGTTGAATTAAGCAGCAACAGAGGGATCAAAGTCCCCAAAGATTACAACAAGGTCATCAACAATGTTATCAGGCAGGGTTACTATTGCGATATTGAAATCCATGTCATAGTTCCATTGGAGTAGCTGCCTGCGTGAGTGTTTGATAATTGCTGTGTGTTACTAGAATGTTGGCGGCCACGTTCCTTGCTCTAGTTGTTCCCTTCTTATTGATTCGTCTTCTTACGTTGGAATTCTTATTACCGATTACGAGCCTTTCTTACGATCTGACACTACCGCTCAAGTTACGCGCGTGACAAATCATTTCCCCTATGAATGCGGATCTTGATGTATTATTAAATCTTGATACTGTTTACTTGTACAACTTGTCTCCGCGTAGTTTTTCTTTTTTACTTTCCTTTGTCGGACCTTCGTTTATATGTACCCTTGTTTCATTTTTGTCTGACCGCTTCGCCATTACGTGACTGTTGCATCTGGTCATTTTTACGTGAGCCGTTAATATTGGGACTTGTGCATTTGGTAGATTCGATATCGAAGTTTGTTGTTGTCATCCCCTATTTGGTTTATCATATTGTTTTTTAAAATTATCACCTTAATAATAAGAAACTCGCCAATACGACCGTTTTCCTTTTTGGATCCGAATTGGTTGCTCGACGGGCTCAGAATTTATAGACACTCGTTGCTTACAGACATGGCTATCGTGGATCCAGCGTATCGATGTACGTTGCGAGAAGACTAAGCGTTGCTCGAATAACCACTGATTGTCCGGGATTAACAGTTCCTGCATCTAACCAACTGCACCAGCTCTCCTGCTTGCCGGTAAATGCACTTCCCGACCCAGTAAAGCGAGGCATTTATTCCCCGAACTCCCTGCTATTGGACATGTTGCACATTTGTATAACGGAGGAAAATCCTGCTTATCTTTGCTGTGGTTCATGACTCCAGAGCTTACCTTGTTATTCTGAATTGAGAGTCTTGTGTTCACTACACACATTGCGGTGTTTCGATCTTTGAAAAGCCCAGATGCAAGTGAGATGCCTGGGACGTTAGTCGGTTACTTCGGCCACCGTAGTTGAATCAGAGGCTGCGAAAATTCATACAATTTCAAAGACCTTGACAGATTGCACAACGTGACTCAGTCAAAGAATTTGCTTGACGGTTACCCTACCGCGAAATTTCTGGCAGTTTTGTGGACACATGAACTTGCGTATGCCGTGGTCACCTCTTGGAAAGTGTTTCAAGACGTGCACAGTTGAAGAAGAGAAGCCTATCGTCAAAAGAAACCCCAAAATATGGTTAAGTTTAGTAGGTGTCACAGAATATTGATGCTATCCGTTAACCTGGAGGCATGGCAGAGACTCAACGTGACTTGCAGGTGTCGTAAAGAAGATCCAGGAAAGATTGTACACACTCAAATCTTCTCAAACCAGTTTGCTTCATGTTGGTAAGGTTGAGATACAGTTGGGTACATTGACCAGCCTAATGATGCCGTTGAGAATGGCATGGGGTGGTCTGCAGACTCGTCCTAAGTGTAGATTACAGTAGTCTATGAACAGCAGCGGCTCAAGGAGTCATCACCTACACTAAGACAGGGCCCGTCAAACATGGTTGCAGATTATTACGCCTCGGAAACGGAGCACACTTGGGAAGCTCACTGGATGGTGCCTTGAGAAGGGATTACTTCTATAGATGGCAAGCCCAGCTGGCGATAAGTTTTCAGTTCACTTGAGACACGTTTAGAGCCAGTGCGCCGGTGTATCTCTGGCTATCAGACAGGTAGGGTGTTACTTTATTTGGTTTGCTTTTCACGCGGATCGGGCAAAAGTTTGGTGTGCCCTTTGGTTCTGTATGAGTAAAGTACCTCACGTGTCCCATCGTTCTGGTTGAGTTCTTTATCAGGTATGCCCCATTGTCTGGTAACTCACTGAAACTTTCTGGAATCACTGCTAGATTAATGAGGTCAAAAAATTGGCTAGCCACTTTTATAGTGTTGATGCTATCAAAAGCATGTCTCGTATCTCCAGGTGTGACTCAACAGAATCTATCCGAGTGGCCACGAAGAACGAATTTAGCACCTTAGGGCATCGAGGTGCGCTGCTTTGATTGGTTTTGGACCCCGCGCTTAGATGTAAATACATTATCCACGGAGAAATGTTGGCATTCTTTTTCAAAGGGGATTGTCTTCCACAATTCTTATCGCTTCACACAATGTTAAAACTGCCAAAATATCTTTATACTGAATAAACGGTGACGATTGTGCACAAAGATGGGTAGTAAATCTGTGCGTTTTCTTACAAATAAATATATGCAGGTGTGGCAACGGCTCCACCTTGGTAAATTTTGTCATTAAATTTTTAACCACTTTCTAGAGAACGCTCGTCCGGTACATAAAATGCAGTTATGCTATTCAAGGAAAGTTGCTCTGTCATAATTTCCGTTGCCACTTCGTAATTAAACTTGCTTGCACTCCTGATGTTTCCCCGATTTCCAGTTACAAAGACACACCGGATGTACGATAATGAGACTCAACTCTCCTTTGGTGAGTCGAATGTGACAGTTTGTGTTGGGTTTGAGAATTGTGGCTTCGAACCTAGACACCTCATTTCTCCCTCTACGATGGCGCCGGTAATCGGCTAATTTTCAGGTTTGAAACACTGAGTTCCCTTTAACCACTTCATCAGAGCAGAAAGAAGACATATATTGCGATATGTTAACATTTCATTTACTCTCATCAGTCGCAAACGTAAAACATGCCAGTTATATACAACAAATATTTGACGACACACAGGGACTAGACACACATACAAGCACACCAGTTATTATGTAATCATGACCATG